>CM042798.1:2854539-2985992 GCA_018691245.2 Ips nitidus
TCTGCTNNGTNANGGNCNAAGNAAATCTCACTGTAGGGATTNGNTNTNNNGGAGATTNTGCAATCGAGACNANTTAGCTGTCATCNATNAATNGNAATCACTTCNCAANTNCANGCGCNTNCANTAANCAANNTANNCGNGNGNNCNTGTACGAACNGGCGNNANGAGGGNNATCGCANAAGCNAAACCNGCCATTGCCCNNCANGTGNNTTTATTCTTANCTAGGNCCNACGNCGGATCGATAACNTTTCCCCAANTTCATACACNTCNCNGNAGTGNCTCTCNNTAGNCNTGGCATATGTGACNANNANTATNNGCCGTATANNTTCCGAACCCACCNATACCANNNAANTGTNANGTTACTCAATTGNGGTNCANNGNTCTCATCTGGTCCGGTCGCTTTTTTATATTTTGCAGAGTGTATGTTATATAGTACTTCGGACTTTAGGATTTCTGGACCTTCCAGAAATCTATCCTTCCAGTGATCAAATAGTTCAGCTATGTATCCACTCCAGGCTTCAAGAACCCCATGTTCGTCCATGATTAGTCTGCCTGTATTATCAACCAGCATATTAGGAGTTTTCCTAGTATATCGGCCAGCAACTTCCCTAACTTTCTTGTACATGTTGAACATGTCATGTTTCCTTTCCAGCTCTTCCATTTCTCTGCATCTGTCTGTCATCCATTTTTCCTCAGCGTCCCGGTTCTTGTTCTTAATCTCCCTTTGTTTATTCCTATATTCCATCGTATTATGCTTAAGTCTTCTTCGTTGTTCCACAAGTTCTAGTATTTCGTCAGTGATCCATCGCTGTTTTTTGGGTCTGACATTCGTAGCTGCTGGATAACACAAAATTGAAATTGCCCTATAGTTACTAATGAGACTTCTATCACCAGACTTGAAGGACAACAAATCTATCAAGAAAATAGTTAACGGGGTCAGAGGAGCTACCGGAAATCACCATCGATGAAATAAGACTAGCACTAAAAAAGGCAAAAAACAACAAAGCTCGATGATGATGACGCAATTAAGATTGGTGGCACGTCCCTACTATAGAAGATCAAAACTCTCTTCAATATGTACCTTTTGAACCACACCATACCAGACAACTGGTATAACGCCACTGTAATAATGCTCCATAAAAAAGGAGATATGGCTGAACTAGAGAATTATAGACCAATCAGCTTGCTAAGTCTTCTTTACAAACTATTCACAAGAATTATAACTTCAAGGTTTGAAAATAGACTGGATTTCTGCCAACCAATAGAACAGGCGGAATTTCGTGCTGGTTTTGGGTTAAATGACCATTTACAAAGTATCAAAACTCTATTAAAGAAATCTGACGAATACAACAGACCACTCGTTCTTGCCTTTGTGGATTTTAAGAAAGATTATGACTTGGTCGAAAAGGATGCAGAAGTAAATTCTTTACAAAAATACCGTGTGGACTATCAATATACTAGCTAGATAAGTTTTCATCATCGTCCTGGAGTATGCCTTCAACAAACTGCACTGCGGAGAGAAGTGTATAAACATAGATGGTCAACACCTAACAACTCTACGCTTTGCAGACGATATAATACTACTGTCAGATGCTACAGGAACTACAGGAAGTATGCTCTGTGAATGGTTTAAAAATCAACTTTTCAAAAATTAAATACATGACAAACCTGGTTGGTGAGCAAGAGGTAAAACTTGTGAATAGCTACGTGTACCTAGGTCATGAAATACGAATAATGAGAGACAACCAAACCTGTGAACTGAAGAGAAGAAACACTTTCCTGGGCTGCTTATGGAAGACTGTATTTGTAGTAAAAATGCCAATATCATTAAAATAGAAAGTTTTCAATTAGGTACTCGGGGTGAAAACCTTAACCTTCTTCCAGGAAGCTGAAAATAACCCAGCGAAATATGGAGAGAATAGTTCTTGGGGTATCGTTACGGATCATATCCAAACCGAAGATCTGCGAATGAGAACTGATGTTATATCATGAATTACTAGTCTTAAATGAAACTGGGCGGGACATATGTTGATCGAATGACGGATGGTACGAACGACATTAGGAAGATGGAAAGCAAGTTGATGCAGAGCGCTCAAGACAGGAGATAGTAGAAAATATTCAGGGAGGCCTATATCCAGCAGTGGATGCAAAGGGCTGAGTGATGATAATGATGAAAGTTCTCTTGACATCGATAAATTCTGAGCTTTTATGGCCATAATAATCAAAATTTTTATTATTGTTAGAGAAATATGACCATTTTGATTATTACCCACCAAATGACATGTAGAGCTATACAGTGGTCCAGTTTTAAGTGGCAATAATTCACCATTCGATAGCCAATCAAAAAATAAGTTTTAATTTTTTCTGAAAAACGTTTCCTAAGATACAGCCCACCAAATTTCAATTTAAAAAATCGTTTTATAGTGTAAAACTGAACATTCAAGACTTGTGAGAGTCCAAATTTGTACTGAATAGTCTAAAAATTTGCTATTAACTACTAGGAATAGTCTCATAATTCGTTTTCTCAGACTGCCTTCCTGGTAAAAACTAAAAACAGTCCGGAAATCAAGACAAAATTTGTATATACATGAAACTTATTTTTTGCTACTAAAAATAATCTAAAAGTTGATGTTTAATGCTAGAACTAACTTTACTAGGACTAAAGAGAGTCCAAAAGTCTATTTTCAGGGCTTTAATTAGTGTACAACTCAATTTTCTGAAACAAGACTAGAAGTAAATTAAATTTTCAGACTATTTTATTTCTCAAGACTAATATCGTAGCATTTGGTACCAAAATTTTTTACTTTTATTACTGAAGAAACTTGACTTTTGGAAATAGTCTTAAACTCGATTTTTCAGTCTTAAAAAGCACTAAAAACAGTCTGAATTTCTTAGAGATGCTACAATTTATTGTACCTATGAGTGTAGAAGTCAATTTAATAGTGAAGAAGCTTGAAATGACATTTTCAAGACTATGGACAGTGTCCAAACTGGCTTTGAAAGATAGAATTGAAGCATCTTAAAGCACTAAAAACAGTCTAGATTTTTAAGAAATACTTGAATTTTTAGCACTGAGGTGTGTAGAAGTCGATTTAATAGTAAAAAAGCTTAGAATGATATTTTAAGTCTAAGGAGAATGTAAAAATTGTTTTTTTAAGTTTGCTATGTCAATAACTTCGATTTTCCAAGCTGAAAGCAGTTTTGAAGCACTAAAAATAGTCCAGAATTCTAAGAAAATGAAAAGCAAAGTAAAAGGTACGAAAAGTTAGTTTTCAAGACAATTTTTATGAATCTAATGTCAATGTCCTGTATCTAAGACTATTTTCAAGACTAAAATATTGAAATTTGTCTTCAAATTATGAAAACTTAGTTCAAATGCAAATTTTAAGCTTCTGATGTCACTTTTTGGTGTTCAAGTCAATTTTTAAGGTTTAAATGTATGAATTTGTACTCAAAAATTCTAGAAAAATCAATTTTTAATACTAAAGTCTCTCGATTTGTATTAAAACTGGTTACAAACTATTTTTAAGCTTCTGAAATAATTTTTTATCTTTTCTAAGTCAATTTTCAAAACTAAAGAATTTCAGTTTATTTGAAAACTATGAAAACTGGCTACAATGAAATTTTTTAGGCTTCTCAAGTAATTTTTCGTTTCCAAGACAATTTTTAAGTTGGGTTGGGTTAGTTTTGGGTCTTTGAACGTAATAACTGAATTATCTTGTAAACGAAGTTTCAATTAGAATTGTATAAGAGATAATTAATTTTTCATCGTGAACAATAAATTTAAAAGAAACTGTAATTTTTGAAAAATATCTAAAGACCTAGAAAATAAGACAAAAACATGAAAACCATCTTCCTGTATCTACGCTTCTGGAGAATTTTGGGAAACGTCATTCATAATGAGTATTAATTTCATGAGTGCTTGTTCCAAATTTGATCAACGGTCTGACAGTTATGACAAAAAAAACGATTTTTTCTAATTATGACAGTTATGACAAAAAAAAATGTAACTGGTTATAAAAAGTACGATTTTTTAAAGTAAAATTTGAAGAACTGTATTTTCCTTAGGAAGCCTTTTTCAGAAAAATTACATAATGTATGTTAACTCATTTTTTGATGGGCTATCGAATGGTGAATTATTGACATTTAAAACTGGACCACCCTGTATAAGAAAAATACAATCACATTCAGGGTGTTCCATTGAAAATAAGCAAGTTGGTAGAAACTTCTGGTATAACCGGAGGCGTCATAACATTGAAATTATTTTAGCTGGATTGGATTTAGCTGGTTTTTCTTATATCGATCGATGTCTTTCGTCGTGCGACACCCTGTATAGCGCAACATTACTTCCCGAATTGGTTCCATTTGCGATACAGATCTTATTTGGTTGTTATCACCTTAATTTCAAAAAGCCACATTATACGATCAATAGCACTTTTGACGTTACTGTAACGTTATCTTTAACACAATTCAAAAACGTTTAGAAAAAACATCCCAACTTTGGTTTAGTTGAATGTTGCTACAAATACAAGAAGATTTGTGGAAAATTATTGATGCAATGGATGAATGTGTTATTTTTTCTACGACTGTTCATTAAAATGTTTATTATACATGCTCAATGCCTTTGCGTGTGTCGCAAACTTCATGTTCGTGAATAATATACTGTTTTACTAATAACTACCACCAATTACTTTCAAGGTGTGATTTCATTTTTAACTTAATTACCCAGTAGGTACAGTAATTTAAATTTTACCAACTGATCTAAAACTACTTGGACACAATTCACGCTCTAAATATTACGGAACAAAAACTGTCATACTGAATTTCTCTGTTTTGTTAAATAATACAGTAAAAGTTGTCTTGTCCAATTGTAAAAAAACCTCAAAGACGAATATTTTTACGGGAAAAAAACTTACCCGAGCTAAAGGTTTTCCACCTGTCGCTGTACATATAAGCGTTAGACTGGCGCCTTCCGCATACGCCTCCGTCACATCCTTTTTCACGGGCCCCAGGTTGTCACTCACTTGAACGCTGCTCGGAGGCACTGAAACAAATTAAAAAATCACCTCACTGACACGAAACCGAATGAAAAACGATCGGCCCAGTTTAGGCCGACTAGCCGGATAAAGTTAATTAATTGTGGCATTGTTTCCTGAAATTACTCTCTGGAGAAATGATATCCCGAGTATGTTATATTCTATTCAAGTTCGCATAGAGCGAATTTATTGGGGTTTTTGCAGGAAATAATTGATCGATAATTTACATAACTGTTAGTTACGGGACCTTATTATAAAATAGTAATTAACCTAGTGACTCGGCGATTAGGGATTAATTAAGGAAAATCTTATTAAAAGGGAGTAATTACGAAACTTACTAGAAGGGACGTTTTTTAAGTTTGTTGCGAATACCTTTGCAGGCACAAAGTACATGTAATAGTAGTATCCTAGGAAAAAGTTTCATTTGTGCTAACATTTTGTGTTTTTTAAAAAACCAAGGGGGTAAGGGGTGAAGCAATATTAATATATCTTCGCTCAAATGCCAACCTCACCTCTGTTCGGAGGGTGGAAGAACAAATTGAGGTAAGGGCACTCTTTTGTCCCTGGGATGAGAAATCATCCCAAAAGGCAGATGAATCAGGAAAGATCAATGGCATAAGGATGCAGAAAGCACCGGAAAACTACTGCATTAAAGACTCGAAAAAGTTTTCCAGGAAAAATCATTGAAAGTTGTGGCGAAGTGAAAAAAGTTACTGATCATGAATCTCAGGGCTTCCCAGGTCGTCATCCAGCGAAATCCCTGTAAATTGAAAAACGAACAAACCTTGAATGTGAGAAGAGATGAGAAGAATTACAGATTGACATCCTAGGTGTGAGCGAAATGAATGGCCGGGATCAGGAAAGTGTAACATGGAGAATCACCAAATTGATTACACTGGTAACATAGGAAAGCGACACAAAAATGGAGTTGGTATTATAGTCAAAAATAGCATTCAATCGGCGGTTATCGGATGTATCAGACAATCAGAGAAACGTTATTCAATATAAACATAGTTCAGGTATACGATCCTACCGCGGAGAAGAGTGAAGAAGAGATTGAGGACTTCTACAGACAGATTGGGGTAGTGATGAAGAACGTGAAAAAGAGAGATGTCACTATTATCATGGGGGACTTCAATGCAAAAATCGGTAAAGGAGCAGAAGATAAACTAGTACGGCTCTACGGACTGGGACAGAGAAACCGAAGAGATGATAGATTGGTTCAATTTTGCAGAGAGGAAATAGTATATTATAAACCTAGGGACTAAAGTGGTTCTTTTAATTAAAAGACACTTTAGTCACGAGGTTTATATACTATTTTATGCACTTTAGAATGCGAGAAACTAAAAATAAAAAAAATTACAAAACTAACAGTGGTTACAACGGTACTCTCGTATTACTGATAGTTGTTATTGATTGTTGTTGGCATGGTGGATTCACTTAAAATTTATTGTGCCCTGGAAGTGTTGCTATGGCACAAAACAAATGTCAATCAGTTGTTATCAAACGGTGAGTCCAGAAAAATCGTATTTTTTGAAAATGAACATTGAAGAGGCCGCCCAAGAGGCCATCGCTAGCCTTCTTCCAAAAAAATCTCGCGAGGCTTACAAAAAACAGTTTCTTGTTTACCAAAAATGGTGCGTTGAACAGAATGCAGAGAATTTTACGGATGAAAAGGTGCTCCTGGCTTACTTCCTGCAGAAGTCTAAGAAGCTCAAGGCATCTTCTCTATGGAGCCAATATTCCATGATCAAAGCCACGATAATATCTGAAGCAAACGTCGACATCAGCAAATACAGTAAACTCCAGGCATTTCTAAAGAGACAGAATGACCATTATAAGCCGAAGAAGTCCAAGACATTGGATTTCGACCATATAAGAGATTTTCTTCAAAATGCTCCAGATGAACAATATCTAGCCCAAAAGGTAAGATTATTTTCTTTACTTTGAATATTTTCCTGATAGTACTACTAAAAATAACACCATTGATTATTTTTGTCTACAAAACTACAAAATGTACTGACAGGAGACAATTTTGTTGCAGGTGGTGCTGATTATGGGAGTCGCTGGAGCATGTCGAGGAAAGGAGCTCTGCCAGCTAGACTGCAACGATGTCTCGGATCATAAAAGCTTTTTTCTGGTAAATCTACGGGGTACAAAATCAGGAAAGGATCGCTTGTTTGTGATAAAAACGTCTGGCGAAAACTCTACGAATGTAGTGGAATTAGTGAGAAAGTATATTGGTCTAAGGCCACCTACAAAGCATACACGATTTTTTGTGTCTTACAAAAATGGGAAGCCCATAGGAAAAAATACATTTGGACAGCTACCAAGGAGAATTGCTGGCTACTTGAGACTACCAAACGCAAACCTATATACTGGGCATTGTTTTCGCAGATCATCAGCTTCTTTACTTGCCGACTCTGGATCAACCATAGATGTGTTGAAAAGACATGGTGGCTGGAAAAGCAGTTCTGTTGCTGAAGGTTATGTTGAAAATTCATTGTATCAAAAGAAGAATGTTGCCGATCAAATATTCACCAATGTCTTCTCCGATGTTGATATGGCATCAGCATCAACCATAGAAAGATCAATTTCAGAAAATGAGACAACGGCAACGGCGACTGCTACGTATGTGCAGAATATGTTTACTACTAAAAATGTTGCTTCCAATTGTCCACCCTTCGTTAGCCTTGCAAACTGCACCAAAGTCAATATAAATGTAAATATATATAATAATAAGAACTAGATTTAAGTTATGTTTATGTTAATTATCCTTTTTCGTCCTTACACTTTAACAAATAAATAAAATTTCAATAAAATCATTGTTTAATTTGGAAGAATTTACTTTAAATCCCCCAGGGATTAAAAGTGCACTTTTAAGCAGCAAAGCAGCACCTAAAGTGCATAAAACTAGTTGTTAGTAACACATTTTATAAACTATACCATCTAGACGGTTGTATACATGGAAATCACCCGCGGACAAACCTGAAAATATAGTAAGAAACCAGATTTACTTCATATTGATTAGTTAACGTTTTCGTAATAGTATGACTTCAGTCATACCCGGGAGCCGATGTTCCCTTTGATCACAACCTATTGGTGTGTCAACTGAAGACAAAACTAAAAAAGACGCTGCCACAGAGAAGGTCCAAGAAATATGACATCGAAAAACTCAACCACCCTGAAATCCGGGAGGAAGTAAAGGATGCTTTAACATCTGAATTGAAAGACATACATGCATCCAATCCTGAACATGGAATACAATGGAAACAAGAATAAATGAAGTTAGCAACCGTTTTTTAAAGCCTGATACCACGAGACAGAAGAGAAAAGAGTGGATGACTGACGAAATTATGAATCTCATGGAAGAGAGACGGAGAGTTAAATCGAATAATACTCAAGAATACTGGACAACTCACACGAGCATACGAAAAAAGATCCGAGAAGCCAAAGCAAAGTGGATGACCGAAAAGTGCAGTGAAATAGAAGATCTAAATAAGAAACATGACATATTCAATACACATAAAAAGATCAAAGAAGTCACGGGCCGGTTTAGACAAGGAGCTTTTGGAAATGTATCTGACGAGAATGGTAATATTGTGCTTGAAATAAATGATATATTAAGAGTATGGGAAAAATATACTGAACATCTTTTTGAGGATGAACAACGACCGGAAAAAACAATTTTTGATACTGTTGAAGGTCCACAAATCACCATATCAGAAGTAAAGCAGGCAATTAAACTCATGAAGAACGGAAAAGCAACGGGTCCAGATGAAATACCATCTGAAATTTTTAAAATTATGGAAGAAGATAGCATTGAAACACTAACTGCGCTTTTTAACAAAATTTATGATACCGGATCAATCCCAGAAAGATGGCTTGCATCCACCTTTATTACATTGCCTAAGACACCCAATGCAAAATCGTGCGAGGACTTCCGCACCATTAGCCTGATGTGCCATGTACTTAAAGTATTTGTCAAGATCATTCATGCGCGGATATATAAAAATGTGAAGGAAACAACGGAGAAACACAATTCGGGTTCAGAGGGAACTCATTGTTTGCAGTCCAGCTCTTGGTTCAGCGGTGCAGAGACATAAACTGCGACGTATATATGTGTTTCTTGGATTACACCAAGGCTTTTGCCAGCATGGAAAAATGATAGAGATGTTAACAGATATTGGACCGGATGGAAAAGACATCAGAATTATCGCTAACCTCTACTGGGGCCAAAAAACTACAGTCAGAGTTGAAAATAGGCAGACAGCGTTTTCAAGGAGGCTCTAAAAAACACGGTTAGTTAGTTAGAGTTAACGGTGAAATCATCAATAATATCCGCTATGCTGATGACACCTGCTGATTCCTAATTGTAGAATTCATCATTTTCAGCAAATGTTCACGACCTATAACAGATAGTTTATGTTATAGGTCGTGAACAAACGTAGATTAACTGTCAAGTTTGCCACTACAATCCGTCTATTTAGGCCCAGTTGTACAATGGTGGTTCAACATTTGAACTTGGTTCAAGTCAAATGTCATTTTGACTGCAATGCATTCTTATGGGAAAGTTCAACTACCAGTTGCAGTTCAACTGAACCAGTCTTTAAACTGCGATTGTACAACCGGGCCTTAGTGCCAAGATTGACAGCTGTCACTTGCCTACCACTCTGTTCATAACAGAAAAACGATTTATAACACTTTGAGCTACTTATTGTGACACGTGTCCAACACTGCCAAGATTTTGACCATTCGAGGTGGTAAGCGGGGTTGCCGCGTCAATTTTGACAATCTGAAGACAATTTTGACTGGTCTAAGGCATTATTTGACAATTCTAGGACTGCCAACGTTAAATCTTGACAAGTTCAAGACAGGAAAGCAATTTGTTCAGTCATTTTCGTAGAAAATAAAGTAAAAGGTTCCTGATATCCATTTGGACAGTCTGAAGGATTCTAATGTCAGTTTTGACTAATAACAGCTGTCAAACTAATCTACTAGTGTCTGGAAATTTGACAGCTGTCACTTACCCATACAAGTATTCTAAGTCAAGAAAACTTGTCATCTAAAAACTTTGTCGTGTCATATCTCAGAAATTAGTAGGGGAATTAAGGTGAAATTTTTGACAGATGTCAATCTAATCTAGCACAACAATTGTGCCCAGATTGACAGCTGTCACTTGCCGAGAACTCTGTTCGTGACGGAAAAAACGATATCTTTAGGCTACTTATATTGACATGTTTCCAGCACTGACAAGATTTTGACAATTGCAATTTTCAATAGTAAATTAAGTAAAAGGTTGTTTTTGATGTGGATTTTTCAGCTATTTTCCTCTTAAATTCTCTTGACATTTTTTTTGAAAAATTTAACCGGAAGTAGATATCAACTGCTATTTATTTTAAATGGGACACCCTGTACATTTTCGGAATTTAGACATATTTCATGTATTAATGCCATATAAATCTGTTTCTCAGATATTTTTCTTTAAATTTGATATTTTCAGTCCCGAAACAATTTTAATTTCCATTCATACCAGAAAACTGTTTTTTCTTGGTTTTTGTGATTTGTCGTGTTTGTTTGATTTTTTTTTTTAAATCGGGCAGGTACGGTCCTGATATTTGGCACAAACCTAGCACAGTGATTGTCAAATCCAGGGCCCGTAGCAAGATTGTAGATAAAAAATGATAAAGTCGATTTTCGCTTGCACTAAGTGGCCAGCATAACGCAAAACCCATTAGGATAGTGGCGGTGTTTCAGGCAAATTTGACCCTTGCGAAAATTGTCGTTTGCAAAAACAGTTATTCAAGCGATTTCCGCGGTAGACCTTGTAGGTCACGTGACCGTGTTTTTCCTAATTTTCCAGGGTCAAATTAGCCCTAAAACAGTCAAAAAATGTTTCTGGTGCACCCTGTCACTAAACCGTAAATAACACGCGTATTTGTGGCACTTTATATGTTTTTTTATATGTCGATGGACAGCCAATGAAATGAGCTTCCTAAAAATATCCTACTTGAGTTGATGAAACTATCACTTTTGAACAAATTATCACTTTTTTGGTGCATCCTCTCGAATTTTGGAGCTTTTGTTGATATTTCTGGTGAATTAGTACTAATACACTTTGCTGCTCTTTGGGTCATATGTAGAGTCCGGATTTCTAGAAATTTTGCTTTTTGTAAATAATAAAAGCAACCAACCTTTGACATCTAATGTGAACGATTTATGCAAAAACGCGTCATTTGACAGATTTTGTTGATGCTTTTTTTGCTTTTTTCTTCGTTTTGTGCTTATTTTAGTTTTTTGTGCTTATTTACTGCTATTTTTGTATGGTTTAACTAGTTTTTTACAAAACAAGCTTTTCAATTTTTTAAAAATAAACTAAACTAATAACTGCTTTGACAAAAATTGCTATATTGAGATATTTGAAAGGACAAAAACATGTTGCAAATGAAGTATCAATTTACAAACTTAACCTAACCTAACCTAACCTAACCCCTTTATACAGGGTGATTCCAAAGTTGGTGCTTTCCTTTCACCTACGAATAAGGCTTCAAAAAATAAGTTTTTTTTTCCTTTGACGCTTTTTCGAAATATGAACAATAACGAAGATACAGGGTGTCAAAATTTTACTGAAAAAAAAACAAAATAAAAAATAACTTAAATTTAATTTTAACTAACTACAGGTTATTCTTTATCAACAGACATAAACATAAACAAAAGATTTCAGCCGCCTTTGAACTAAGTTTTAATAATTTGACATTTTAAATTAAGACAGCATTTAATTTTAGGCACGCATTAAGTTGGTTTTTATTTTTTTACTCGAAAGTGGTGCGTCGTAGCAAAAAATAATGAAAAGGGTTTTATTTTTAGAATTGAACAAGGAATTCAATAATAAATTTTATGTTGAAAAAAAACTAGTAGGGTAGTATATTTTTTCGAAAATGTTTTTAAAATATTATACGAGCGCCACTGGTAAACGCAAAAAAATTGTTGTTTCTTGGAAAATTTCCTTTCCACTTAGCTACTGACACCTACAAAATTTTGTTTAATTACTTCAAGTGGTTTGGCCAAAATCATAAAATTTTTATTTTTTCAGTAAAACTTTGACACCCTGTATCTTCGTTATTGTTCATATTTCGAAAAAGCGTTAAAGGAAAAAAAACCTTATTTTTTGAAGCCCTATTCGCAGGTGAAAGGAAAGAAGGGTGAAAGGAAAGCACCAACTTTGGAATCACCCTGTATAACTGACCAAAAAAATTTCAAATACTCTTGAAGTAGTCTAAAAAAATGTAAAAACATTCCAAAACTCTATAAAACCTCTAAAATGCATTGCAACGCTTACAAAGCAGCCTAGAACAGTCTAAAAGCTTCCAAATGCTTTTCAATTTATCTAGAAACTCTCAAAAGCAGTTTAACAGCTTCCAAAAGTTTCTGAAACCGTCTAATACAAGGTTTAAAATGTCTTAAAGGCAGTCCAAAACCTTCAAGGCTCTTTAAACTGCCCAAATACCTTTCAATGCTCCTAAAGTAGTCTAGAAAAATTTCAAAACACTACAGAAACTCCAAAATGCTTCTAAAGCAGTAGGAAGTCTTTCAAAACAGTCTAGAAGCTTCCAAAAGCTTTTAAAACACGCTAAAGGTTTCCAAATAATCTTCAACTAGTCTAAAAGCTCTCAAAAAATTTCAAGGCAGTCCAAAAGTTCAAATTCACATGTTTTAAAAGCAGTCCAGAACCTTCAATGCTCCTAAAGTAGTCTAAAATGATTTTAAAACACTACAGAAACTCCAAAATGCTTCTAAAGCAGTAGGAAGCGTTTCAAAACAGTCTAGAAGCTTTCAAAATCATTTAGAACAGTCTAAAAGATTCCAAACGCTTTTCAACTAATCTAGAAGCTCCCAGAAGATATTAAAGCAGTTTAGAAGCTTCCAAAAAATTTTGTGAACCGTGTAAGAGATTCCAAATGCCTCTAAAGCATTCCAGAACCCACAATATGCTGTTTAAACAGTACAAAAACCTTCCAAATGCTCTCAAGTAGTTCAAAAACCTTTTGTTTCAAAACAGTCTAAAATCTTCCGTATGCTTCTAAAGCAATTTGAAATCTTCAAAAAATGTCAAGTTAAACTTAAAAAAAATTTGCATCTCTGAAAGAGTTTTGTGCATTTTTACAGATTTTTATGCTTTTTTGAAGAAAATAATTTTGCTTTTTAAGCGCTTTTTTTCACGACTTTAGTGCTTTTTAATCCGGACTCTAAGTCATATGTATGTTCGATTCCACTTTCCTTTTTTAGTTTCCGTAAATCGTTTAAAATCTTCCTAAATTAAGTTTAAAAACAATGCAAAATGATTTATGTAACCACAGATTCCATTATTTCCTAAAAATTTTGACACCGAACAACATTATAGCTTGAATAGCGTTTGGCTGCATTCAAACTTGAATTGTTAGGGTTACACATTCGCTAATGGATACTCGAGTCAAGGGTCTTGTCACTCAACCCTTCGCACTGATTCTGGCGATCTCTCTGACCGTGCTGATTTAAAAATAACTCGTCCCGAACAACAAAAAACCCTTTGATGGATGACGTGGACGCGATTTTCCGATAAAAGTTAATTAATCGCTACATTGTCTGAAATCCCGTCGTTGAGTCTCATTACAAATTTAAAGGAGTCATTTATTATCAGGTTATCGTGTTATTATGCATGTTCTCACGGCAAAAATGGAGATAAAAGAGACGAAATTCATTAATCAAGTCAGTTTATCCCTTGTTATACGACTTTACGACACGGATTAGGCTAGAAAAGAAAATGTTAAGGGGGGTTTTACAAGATGAAAAGTGAAGATTCGGGCTGCTTATTGACAGCTCAATATGACTGGCTAATTGCCTTTCTCTGTCCAATTTGAATTCCATCAGTTTGTTATGGTTATTGTCTAAAGCTCGGTGCAAATTTCGCTCTAATTGCTACCACAGCTAAGCCGTCCGATTAAGGTAATTTATCGAGGATAACTGACATCAGTTTGTTACTGATCCAAAACCCACCATAATAAGCCCTAAAGGGCCACACGATGGTTTGCATTTTCTACCCTTTACTGGTATAGAAAGTTTGGCATTCAAATTTTGATTTACGTTTCACTGAAGGTATTTTTAATTGTTGTTATTTGACAAGGGTGTGTTCTCTCCCCACTTATCTTCATTTATATTCTGAAGCCATCTTTCAGGAAACCCTAGAAAAACGGACATTAAGGTGAATGGTGTATGGGTCAACAATATTCGTTATGCGGACGACACAGTTCTAATTGCATATAACATGGAGGATTTGCGAGATATGCTTGGGGCTGTCGGGGAATGCAGTAAAAACATGGGTCTCAATATCAATTAGTGACTGTACGACAACCCAGCGTCAACCAGAGGACATGTGGTAGATTCTTAAAACAGCCATTATGGAACACTGCAGAAGGCACCTAAAACCTAAAAAATCAAAAGGATTCATTGATGAAATATTGATGCTTATGGAGAAGAGAAGAAACCTGAAAAATACAGACGAAAATATAAACTAGTACAGAAGGACATCAAATACAAATGCAAATCTACAGAGAATGCACGACACCCATAGTGTGCATAAAAAGATAAAAGAGTTTACTCGAAGTGATCGAAAGCAAAAATCATAGATCCTGGTGCACGAAGGAGAGAAGAAATAACTTCAAACACTCAAAATGAAACTGGACCATTTATTTTAAAAGAAGAACACGAGCAGATGCTGAGTGCTTAAGCTGATTGAAGAGCAATATTTGGGTCCTGCGACAACCCTGTTTAATAACACCTATGAAACAGGAAAAATGCTATAAGAAGCAGAATGCCAAGAAATACCTGTACCTGAAGAAGAAGGTACCGAAAATTAAGCTTTTCAATTGCAAAAGTGTGTGCGAATGAACACTTTCCACACTTGTTAAGAAAATAACTATTTTAAGGTCAAACTTGCAGTGGAAAACTTATCTTAAACTTATTATTAGGAAAGATATTCTAAATTTGGGTTACTAAATTGACATTTGTACGATCGGCCAAATTTCAAATGGAAAATGATCAGGAGGGTTATTCCAGTAAATTTATTCAACAAAATTGACATTTGTAAAATTAACATTAAAACTGTCTCTGGAAGGCCCTTTGCGATTGTGACGTCACCAGCTAGGATCGGTCCCTTAAAAAATGCTGTTTTTTACGGGCGATTTACGGAAAAATTGTTGTGGCGCTTGAGCGCCCTCTAGCGGCCAAACGGTATGACCAATCAACTCATGTTATGACATTTTTGGAAAGCTTGCAATCTGCTCTGTCTTTTGTTTTCTATGACGTTTTGACGTATCTTGTCAAATAAGGGAGTAATTTAGGGTCAAAGCAGCGAGTGTCACAAAATTTGTGATTTTGTGGTGAAGGAATTTTGACGGCCTCTAGCGGCCGAACGGTGTAATCAATCAACTCATGTTATGACATTTTTGGAAAGCTTGCAATCTGCTCTGTCTTTTGTCTTCTATGACATTTTGACGTCACTTGTCAAATCAAGCAGTGATTTAGGTTCAAAACTGAGTGTTCTTTCAAACTGTCTTTCTGGCAGTTCAAATTTTGACACTACTTTTCTTCCTCACTGTACTCAATTTCCTGGTGTTTTTTTACGTCATTAGATAGGAAATTTAATGGGGATTCCAAAAATGTGCTTAAAACTGTCATTTTCTCTCTCCAAGTGGGTTTTACAAGTGATTTTGTTCTTGACTGTCTTTCTGACACTTTAAACTTTGACACCACTTTTCTTCCTGACTGTACTTGATTTTTAAGTGTTTTTTAGTGTCATTAGATAGGAAATTTAATGAGGATTCCAAAAATGTGGGTAAAACTGTCACTTTCTCTCTCCAAGTGAGTTTTACTAGCGATTTTGTTCCTGACTGTCTTTTAAAATTTTCTGACAATTTAAACTTTGACACCACTTTTCTCCCTGACTGTACTTGATTTTATAATGTTTTTTTATGTCATTGGATAGGAAATTTAATGAGGATTCCGAAAATGTGCTTAAAACTGTCATTTTATTACTCCAAGTGGGTTTTACAAGTGATTTTGTTCCTGACTGTCTTTTAAAAGTGTCTTTCTGGCAGTTCAAACTTTGACACCACTTTTCTTCCTCACTGTACTCAATTTCCTGGTGTTTTTTTACGTCATTAGATAGGAAATTTATTGGGGATTCCAAAAATGTGCTTAAAACTGTCATTTTCTCTCTCCAAGTGGGTTTTACAAGTGATTTTGTTCTTGACTGTCTTTCTGACACTTTAAACTTTGACACCACTTTTCTTCCTGACTGTACTTGATTTTTAAGTGTTTTTTAGTGTCATTAGATAGGAAATTTAATGAGGATTCCAAAAATGTGGATAAAACTGTCACTTTCTCTCTCCAAGTGAGTTTTACTAGCGATTTTGTTCCTGACTGTCTTTTAAAATTTTCTGACAATTTAAACTTTGACACCACTTTTCTCCCTGACTGTACTTGATTTTATAATGTTTTTTTATGTCATTGGATAGGAAATTTAATGAGGATTCCGAAAATGTGCTTAAAACTGTCATTTTATTACTCCAAGTGGGTTTTACAAGTGATTTTGTTCCTGACTGTCTTTTAAAAGTGTCTTTCTGGCAGTTCAAACTTTGACACCACTTTTCTTCCTGACTGTACTCAATTTCCTGGTGTTTTTTATGTCATCTTATAGGAAATTTAGTGAGGATTCCAAAAATGTACTTAAAACTGTAATTTTCTCACTCCATGTGGGTTTTACATGTAATTTTGTCTCTGACTGTCCTTTCAAACTGTGTTTTTGACACTTTAAACTTTGACACTACTTTTCTCCCTGACTGTACTCAATATTCTGGTGTTTTTTTTATTATTAGATAGGAAATTTAGTAAGGATTCCAAAAATGTGCTTAAAACTGTAATTTTTCCACTCCAAGTGGGTTTTACACGCGATTTTATTCTTGACTGCCTTTCTGACACTTTAAACTTTGACACTACTTTTCTCCCTGACTGTACTTGATTTTATAATGTTTTTTTACAAAATTCTGAAAATATCCTAGTAAAAAAATGGAAAGATGTGACTTAAATGACATTGCTTATCTGTTTCATACACTATTAAAAAGTTACTCCAAAATATGGCTATAAATTCATATCGTGTCTATCAATACCAACTGTGATGCAACGATCGTATATTAAATGATTTATTTCTCTCCGATCTGTCAGAACAGTAATTTCCAATAAATATGATATACTGCCACTTGATCCACTCTCCTAAAACTGGAAAAGCAATTTAAGACAAACATTATACGATACGAATGTTTTGCTTGAAAGTTTCAGATTTCCAGCGTACATATAATATATCCCTTTCAAATCTCACCGAAATTAAGTCAGCAGATGGAGGAATAATAATTTTAGAAATTCAACTAGCATCTCATTCGGGATCTCTTTATATTCATTTATGTCAAATCAGAGTCCGTAGTTTATATTCAAAATAAAGGGTGTTTACTTTGCCATTGTTTCACCGCCCTCGTCTTATTTGCAAGTATAAAACAAGCTCTTTAATAAAACTTTTAAAGTTGTTTGATAGTTTGTTATAGGAACTCGGTTCTACAGGTGTGAGGATACGAAAATTCGTTGCAGAAACTGGAGCAGATGTTGGAAAAACTTTTTAAATAGAAACCGTTCTCTTTTCTCAAATCTTCGGATTTTTAAGTAAAAATATTTTTGCCGGCTGAGATAGAATGGTATAAATTATTATACGAACTAGTTAGAAACTGGAAGTTGAGCAACAACATAAAACAATTTTTAATTTTGTGTAAATTTACGGTTCTCGCCTGGACTCATTTTCCACCACAAGGTAAAGTTGAGACCACATTCCAGCTAGTTTAATTATTATTTCCACAAGGAGCTAAGCGTTTAATTCTAAAACCAAGCGAAGAATATACAGTTCAGATTAGTTTTGTTTGAAAGTTTAAAGTCGAATTTGAAACTTAAATAGCGGTTCGCCTGACTCTAAATGCAACTTTTAAGTGGCGATGAACACTTTATAGCTTAAAAATTCATGAACTAACTTGTAGGTTCTGGTTTGTTTTTAATTAAAGACATTTGCACAAAATTAGCCAATTAAAAATTTCTGATCATCAGACTTTATAAACATCAGTTTAAAGTTAATAATAGTTAATAAGGGTTGATATCTTCCAATGATTAAGAGGCGGACTTAAAACACTTTGACTCGAAAGAAGTAAATAATGATTATAAGAAATTAGTTTATATTTGAGACTGAAAATTGGATGTAATTTTTATTTCAAAATATATACGGGGCGAACATTCAAGTGATTAAACCCGAAGAATGGTTAAAACACTACAAAGACCTACTTCAGGAATCTAGACAAGAATATTTAACTGAGTCTCCAAGGCACTTCAATGTACAAGGAGAGGAAGTTGAGGTATCTGAGGAAACAGTGAGAAAAGCTGTTATGAACCTTAAACCAGGTAAATCTAGCGGTCCAGAAGGAATATATTCCGAAATGTTAAAATATGGAACTCGAAAGCTCTTTAGAAATTTAACAGTTATTATTAATAAATGCTTGAACGGACATTCCGTCCCTAAGGAATGGAAAATGGCTCTCATTTCCTCCATTAACAAAAAAGGAAATAAACTGGACTGCAAAAACTATCGGGGCATCTCGGTTACAAGCACATTGAGCAGACTATATGGTAGAATTTTACGTGATCTCATTGAAGAGGATTATAAAGGAAAAGAAGAGGAAGAACTTAAAACACTTTGACTCGAAAGAAGTAAATAATTATTATAAGAAATTAGTAGTTTATATTTGAGACTGAAAATTGGAACATGTTTCCTACCAAAGGCAAACCAAGATCAGCCAAAAACATCACACCAACTGTCCCTTCTTGTTAAATTCTTTGAGAAAAGTTTTAAAACAGGGTGGAGTGTATTAACCGTAAGCTACAGAGGGCTGGGAAGGAGGAATTTCCGTGGGAGGAGAACAATCAATAATCTTAGGTATGCTGACGATACTACTTTATTTGCCAGCAACGAGCAAGAACTAACAGAACTGTTACAGCGAGTCGCGATGGCTAGTCAGGAGGCAAGGTTGACTATTAACAGATCAAAGACAAAAATAATGATTATCGACCAGAAACCAAGAAAATAAATGATATAGCTGTGGTGAATCAATTTGTGTATCTGGGATTGCTTAAAACGAGTTTAGGGGGATGCAGAGTTCAGCGATCAGCGCTTGCAAAAGAAGCCATGGCAAAGCTTACCAAGATCTGGAAGAGTCATGACATTGCCCTGTCTACCAAGATTAGACTCGTTAAAACTGTAGTATTCTCAGCTTACTTAGCAAGCGCACTAAGTGACTGGGCGATTAAAGATACCACAGAGACGTGGAGAAAGGCGGAAGAGTACAGACAAGCCAAGAAATTGATTGGAATCCCAACCGATGCCAAGGCAAAATCCAAAGGAGTCGCTGGGTCTCAAAAACACTGGTTGCGGTTCTGACAGGCCACTGTGGCCTAAACAGACATTTGCATCTACTAGGAATTGGTGATAGATTGGTTTGTTCACAATGTGGAACGGCGGAGGAAACATCATACCACCTATTAGGAGTCTGCCATCGCTGGTCGTCTATCAGGAGGCACTTTCTTGGGGCCTCCACACTCTTCTGCAGGGAACTGTCTTCCTTGGAATGGGGACGGATCCTTGCCTTCGTCAGGGAGACGCGACGTCTGGGTGGCGTAGGTCAGAGGTGGTAAGGTGGGGAGGGTTTGAGGGGAAACGGCAAAAAGGGCCTTAAGACCTACTCGCCGGACTTTTTTAGGGTCCCCCCGCATTATTGCTACTACTATATGCAACAGAGTTCTGGGCACTCAAGGAAACGGATAAACGCGCTATCGATGCTTTTGAAATGAGCTATTGGCGAAAGATGTTACGCATATCATGGACACAAAGAATACCAAACCAACTCTTTGATTTGATTCTAAACCAATTGAAGATCAAAACTGCGCACCACCGTTTCCGAACGAATAATATCCTTTTTTGGATATATCGTCCAAAGAAACGGATTGGAGTCACCGTCCAGGGGTAGGTACAAGAAACGCGAGGCCAAGGTAGATCACCAATAAGACATGTGGACCACATTGTTAGGGAAACCGGAGTACTACTCAACAAATAATGTTTCAAAGCCGCTGAAGGCAGGCAGATATGGAAAGATCTCACAGATTACAGTTCATGATTGCACGATACCCGCAAAACGGGTAACCGAATAGGAAGAAGACAACTGTTATGTCGATAGGCTTGGTAAAAGCAATACATCTCACTATTCTTTTCTGACACACGCAGTGCATGAGGCAACGTGCCCCAAAATAGAATGCCACGTACGATTCGGCAATGGAAGACTGCATGGTACAGCTGCATCAATCAATCAATATGCTTTATTGTCCGAAGAAATAATTCTCGGTGACAAACTGATCAACAAACAAATAAATACAAATGCATATATTATATAAAAAAAGGGAAAAGACATTACTAAAACTTAACCTAAAAAGGAATAAAAACTCTAAGTGAGCTTTCACACCAAAGTAGCATGCCACCTGCGACATGCTGCCTGGAAGCAGAAAGCATGCTACTTATTTTAAAACATATGTAAACTAATGTTTTTATACATTTATTGTAAATTGATCTTGCAATGCAGAAAAGTAACTTTACCGCATCCGGTGCGGAAAAAAACCTTCTTAAGCTTACTATGAATTGTTTTTAACGTGCCAGAGGCCTCTGGCAGCCATTTTGTATTGCCAGAGGCCTCTGAAACCTTCTTAAGCTTACTATGAATTGTTTTTAACGTGCCAGAGACCTCTGGCAGCCATTTTGTATTGCCAGAGGCCTCTGAAACCTTCTTAAGCTTACTATGAATTGTTTTTAACGTGCCAGAAGCCTCTAGCAGCCATTTTGTATTGCCAGAGGCCTCTGAAACCTTCTTAAGCTTACTATGAATTGTTTTTAACGTGCCAGAGGACTCTGGCAGCCATTTTGAATTGCCAGAGGCCTCTGAAACCTTCTTAAGCTTACTATGAATTGTTTTTAACGTGCCAGAAGCCTCTAGCAGCCATTTTGTATTGCCAGAGGCCTCTGAAACCTTCTTAAGCTTACTATGAATTGTTTTTAACGTGCCAGAAGCCTCTAGCAGCCATTTTGTATTGCCAGAGGCCTCTGAAACCTTCTTAAACTTACTATGAATTGTTTTTAACGTGCCAGAAACCTCTAGCAGCCATTTTGTATTGCCAGAGGCCTCTGAAACCTTCTTAAGCTTACTATGAATTGTTTTTAACGTGCCAGAAGCCTCTAGCAGCCATTTTGTATTGCCAGAGGCCTCTGAAACCTTCTTAAGCTTACTATGAATTGTTTTTAACGTGCCAGAGGCCTCTGCAGCAGCCATTTTCTTAAGCTTACTATGAATTGTTTTTAACGTGCCAGAGGCCTCTAGCAGCCATTTTGTATTGCCAGAGGCCTCTGAAACCTTCTTAAGCTTACTATGAATTGTTTTTAACGTGCCAGAAGCCTCTGGCAGCCATTTTGTATTGCCAGAGGCCTCTGAAACCTTCTTAAGCTTACTATGAATTGTTTTTAACGTGCCAGAGGCCTCTGACAGCCATTTTGAATTGCCAGACTTCACAGACTTTTGGCACTTTCAAGTGGGTGTTCAGAGGGTTCTGTCACTGTTAAGAGGCTAAAAACCTGTTCAGAGGCTTCTGGCAGTTTTAAATTAAATTTTAGAGGTTTCTGACATTTTTAAGAGGCTAAACACATTTCCAGAAGGTTCTGGCACTCTTAAGAGGCTAAACTAATTTTCACAAACTTTTGACAGTTTTTCGAGGCTTCTGCCATTTTTAAAGTTCGAGCTGTCAAAATTTGACATGTTTGCGTGACAGCTAAGTACTCCTTACAACACACTTACAACAATTACGTGTTGTTAACAACTTTTATTTGGGTGCAAAAAAGCTGTACTTTTTGCGCTTGTTGCATAAATAACTATTTACCCTAAAGTCATACGACGAACAGTTCCCAAGATATGGCCGAGGAACAGTCTTGTTGGGTCACCCGGTACAATATAAGACTTTGCCGCACTATTGCGTCACCCTGTATAAATCTAAATTTATTATCAGACACTAATGTTTTGACTAAATTTATGATTCGTTTAATAAGCAATAATATTAGTGTGTTAATGAGGGTAGCACAACTTATCACTGAAAACGTAAAAAAATAGTTAAAAATATTAATCTTAAGAGTAAAGGCCACTGCTCGTTATCTCCGTTCTCTATGCAACGGTTTCTGTACAAGCTAGCAGCTTGTAATATCCTTCCTGTCACCTGTTTAACATGTTTTCTGTATTATTTGCAACGTTTATTGTGTTGATCGTGTTAGTGCACAAAATTAGGTCGTATTATTGGGTAAATCGTGGCGTTCCCGGTCCTAAACCATGGCCCGTTGTCGGTAATATTGCCGAACACATGTTCGGGAGGAAAACAATCGGTCAAGTCATAACAGACATATACAGGTACGTCATAGATCGTAAATTACAATCAGAGACGGTAAAACGGACACCATTACAGAAAATACGATGACTATCCCGTTGTAGGAATTTTCCGTGCTCTAACGCCGTGTTTACTGATACGGGATCTCGAGTTGATAAACAACATCCTGGTGAAAGACCATAAAGCTTTTTACAATAATGAACTTTTTGTCGACAAGAGATACGATCCCTTAATGGGACTGAATCTTTTTACCCTGAGGGATCAAGAATGGAAAGACATCAGACACATGCTGACGCCAGGTTTTACAGGTGGCAAGGTACTAATTAATTAACACGACCTAATTAAAGTGAACATCGCTATTTAGCTAAAGCATTATGTCACTTCAGATGAGGCATCTCTTCCCGTTGATACACGGTGTAAGCGAAAAGCTGGTAAACTTTATAGCCAATCATCCTGATGCATCCGCCGATGGGATAGAGACAAAAGATTTAACGAAGCGATACACTCTCGATAACGTGGCCACGGTTGCCTTTGGGTTCGATAGCAAGTCATTTGAGCACTATCGGAACAGCTCCAAATTTATGGAGTTGGCGAATCGATGTTTGGCAACTGGTTCGGAGAGTGCATTTTTGTTTCAATTGAACGCAGTATTACCCATTATTGGAGGATTTTTTAAAATCAAGTAAGTATGTTTTGCTATTTCGAAATGTTTTGGTTTTACAATGGGTTAATTTAGACACTGATTTGACGCTCAAATTGTCTCAAAATACTGCGTTTTTATTATAGCTTCAGTATTTTTCGATGCAGTATTTGTACTATACATACCTTGACAGGACATGTTGTATGCTGTACAGAGTGTCACAAATTCTCGAGGCTTACATATAACCCAACTTACCTCAGTCCAAAAGTCAATGATTTCAGAGATACTGTCACGTTTAAATTGTAAAGCCCTTTTGACCCAACAAGTTAAACGAGACGTGCGTTTATTACTTTGAATATTTCCCTCATGTGTTAAATGTCCCATATGAGCAGTGCATTTTCACCAGAATGACAGCGATAATTGCATTCTAAAGTGATAATTGCATTTCGATAATTGCACTGTACGTATCTATAACGACTGCATTGTTGTAGAGCCTATTGCTAGTATACTAATTGTTGTCTTTGCGCAGTTTTTTGACTTTTTATAACCAAACAATGTCAAACGCGATGTCAACAAAAATTAATGAACGGTTTGGAACTTGTTCATTGAGCTCCATTGAGCAATCTATAGTTGCAGCAAAACCAAAACATTTTCTTTATTCGGGAAATATTCCCCAAAATTACATTCGTGCCTTAAAAATGACCTGATAATTCTGCGTTCAAACTTGTTATCTTTGCAAACTGCATTCGGTCATTTTCATATTTTTTTCTAAAAAAGCCCTCCACCTTCGGTGTCGGGCTCTTTCGCCAAAAAAATATGAAAATAAACTCATGCAGTTAAGAGATAACAAGTTTTCACGCAAAATTATCGGTAATTTTTATGCACTTGTGCAATTACCCCCGATAATCGCCTTTACCGAGATCTTGTTTCAGAGGCAGAATCCTACGAAGGCGTAGAAAGGCCACAGAGGTTATTTTTCTTAAATTTCGACCTCAAACTCTAAAAAAATTAACTAAATTCCGACTTCGAACTCGGAAATTAACTAAATTCCGACTTTGAACTCGGAAATTAGTTAAATTTCGACTTCAAACTCGGAAATTAACTAAATTCCGACTTCGAACTCGGAAATTAACTAAATTTCGACTTCAAACTCGGAAATTAGTTAAATTCCGACTTCAAACTCGCAATTTAGTTGCAATGTTGTCAAACTGACAAATTCTACTATTTTAGATCTACTAATTAAGTTCAAAGAGTGTTTGCAATGGTGCCATACTGACTAATTTTACTAATTTGGTTTGAAGAGTATATGCAATGTTATCAAACTGACAAATTCTACAATTTTGGTTTGAAGAGTGTTTGTAATGTAACCAAACTGACAAGTCCGACTAATTTCTTTGAAGTGTGTTTGCTTGCAATGTTGCCAAATTAACAAACTCTCCTAATTTAAATCGAAGACTGTTTGAAATGTTGCCTAACTGACAAAATTTGGTAATTTGGTTCAAAAGTATCCTTGCAATGTTATCAAACTAACAAATTCTACAATTTTGGTTCGAAGAGTGTTTGTAATGTAACCAAACTGACAAGTCCGACTAATTTCTTTGAAGTGTGTTAGCAATGTTGCCAAAGTTAACAATTTTACTAATTTGCTTCGAAGAATGTTTGCAATGTTGCCAAACTGAAAAATGTTGTCTAATTTGGTTTGAAGAGCTTTTGCAATGTGACAATGTAAATTCTGAGTTCGATGTCGGAATTTAACTAAATTCCGAGTTCAAAGTCGGAATTTAACTAAATTCAGAGTTTGAAGTCGGAATTTAGTTAATTTCCGAGTTTGAAGTCGAATTTAGTTAATTTCCGAGTTTGAAGTCGAAATTTAACTAATTTCCGAGTTCAAAGTCGGAATTTAGTTAATTTCCGAGTTTGAAGTCGGAATTTAGTTAATTTCCGAGTTTGAAGTCGAAATTTAGTTAATTTCCGAGTTTGAAGTCGAAATTTAACTAATTTCCGAGTTCAAAGTCGGAATTTTAGTTAATTTCCGAGTTTGAAGCCGGAATTTTAGTTAATTTCCGAGTTTGAAGTCGGAATTTAGTTAATTTCCGAGTTTGAAGTCGAAATTTAGTTAATTTCCGAGTTTTAAGTCGGAATTTAGTTAATTTCCGAGTTTGAAGTCAAAATTTAACTAATTTCCGAGTTTTAAGTCGAAATTTAACTAATTTCCGAGTTCAAAGTCGGAATTTAGTTAATTTCCGAGTCTGAAGTCGGAATCTCGTTAATTTCCTAGTTTGAAGTCGAAATTTAACTAATTTCCGAGTTCAAAGTCGGAATTTAGTTAATTTCCGAGTTTAAAGTCGAAATTTAACTAATTTCCGAGTTTTAAGTCGAAATTTAACTAATTTCCGAGTTCAAAGTCGGAATTTAGTTAATTTCCGAGTCTGAAGTCGGAATCTCGTTAATTTCCTAGTTTGAAGTCGAAATTTAGTTAATTTCCGAGTTTGAAGTCGGAATCTAATTAATTTCCTAGTTTGAAGTCGAAATTTAACTAATTTCCGAGTTCAAAGTCGGAATTTAGTTAATTTCCGAGTTTGAAGTCGGAATTTAGTTAATTTCCGAGTTTGAAGTCGAAATTTAACTAATTTCCGAGTTCAAAGTCGGAATTTAGTTAATTTCCGAGTTTGAAGTCGGAATTTAGTTAATTTCCGAGTTTGAAGTCGGAATTTAGTTAATTTCCGAGTTTGAAGTCGAAATTTAACTAATTTCCGAGTTCAAAGTCGGAATTTAGTTAATTTCCGAGTTTGAAGTCGGAATTTAGTTAATTTCCGAGTTTGAAGTCGGAATTTAGTTAATTTCCGAGTTTGAAGTCGGAATTTAGTTAATTTCCGAGTTTGAAGTCGGAATTTAGTTAATTTCCGAGTTTGAAGTCGGAATTTAGTTAATTTCCGAGTTTGAAGTCGGAATTTAGTTAATTTCCGAGTTTGAAGTCGGAATTTAGTTAATTTCCGAGTTTGAAGTCGGAATTTAGTTAATTTCCGAGTTTGAAGTCGAAATTTAACTAATTTCCGAGTTCAAAGTCGGAATTTAGTTAATTTCCGAGTTTGAAGTCGGAATTTAGTTAATTTCCGAGTTTGAAGTCGAAATTTAACTAATTTCCGAGTTCAAAGTCGGAATTTAGTTAATTTCCGAGTTTGAAGTCGGAATTTAGTTAATTTCCGAGTTTAAAGTCGGAATTTAGTTAATTTCCGAGTTTGAAGTCGAAATTTAACTAATTTCCGAGTTCAAAGTCGGAATTTAGTTAATTTCCGAGTTTGAAGTCGAAATTTAACTAATTTCCGAGTTTGAAGTCGGAATTTAGTTAATTTCCGAGTTTGAAGTCGGAATTTAGTTAATTTCCGAGTTTGAAGTCGAAATTTAACTAATTTCCGAGTTCAAAGTCGGAATTTAGTTAATTTCCGAGTTTGAAGTCGAAATTTAACTAATTTCCGAGTTTGAAGTCGAAATTTAACTAATTTCCGAGTTCAAAGTCGGAATTTAGTTAATTTCCGAGTTTGAAGTCGGAATTTAGTTAATTTCCGAGTTTGAAGTCGAAATTTAGTTAATTTCCGAGTTTGAAGTCGAAATTTAACTAATTTCCGAGTTCAAAGTCGGAATTTAGTTAATTTCCGAGTTTGAAGTCGGAATTTAGTTAATTTCCGAGTTTGAAGTCGGAATTTAGTTAATTTCCGAGTTTGAAGTCGAAATTTAGTTAATTTCCGAGTTTGAAGTCGGAATTTAGTTAATTTCCGAGTTTGAAGTCAAAATTTAACTAATTTCCGAGTTTTAAGTCGAAATTTAACTAATTTCCGAGTTCAAAGTCGGAATTTAGTTAATTTCCGAGTTTGAAGTCGGAATTTAGTTAATTTCCGAGTTTGAAGTCGAAATTTAACTAATTTCCGAGTTCAAAGTCGGAATTTAGTTAATTTCCGAGTTTAAAGTCGAAATTTAACTAATTTCCGAGTTTTAAGTCGAAATTTAACTAATTTCCGAGTTCAAAGTCGGAATTTAGTTAATTTCCGAGTCTGAAGTCGGAATTCGTTAATTTCCGAGTTTGAAGTCGAAATTTAGTTAATTTCCGAGTTTGAAGTCGGAATCTAGTTAATTTCCTAGTTTGAAGTCGAAATTTAACTAATTTCCGAGTTCAAAGTCGGAATTTAGTTAATTTCCGAGTTTGAAGTCGGAATTTAGTTAATTTCCGAGTTTGAAGTCGAAATTTAACTAATTTCCGAGTTCAAAGTCGGAATTTAGTTAATTTCCGAGTTTGAAGTCGGAATTTAGTTAATTTCCGAGTTTGAAGTCGGAATTTAGTTAATTTCCGAGTTTGAAGTCGAAATTTAACTAATTTCCGAGTTCAAAGTCGGAATTTAGTTAATTTCCGAGTTTGAAGTCGGAATTTAGTTAATTTCCGAGTTTGAAGTCGGAATTTAGTTAATTTCCGAGTTTGAAGTCGGAATTTAGTTAATTTCCGAGTTTGAAGTCGGAATTTAGTTAATTTCCGAGTTTGAAGTCGGAATTTAGTTAATTTCCGAGTTTGAAGTCGGAATTTAGTTAATTTCCGAGTTTGAAGTCGGAATTTAGTTAATTTCCGAGTTTGAAGTCGGAATTTAGTTAATTTCCGAGTTTGAAGTCGAAATTTAACTAATTTCCGAGTTCAAAGTCGGAATTTAGTTAATTTCCGAGTTTGAAGTCGGAATTTAGTTAATTTCCGAGTTTGAAGTCGAAATTTAACTAATTTCCGAGTTCAAAGTCGGAATTTAGTTAATTTCCGAGTTTGAAGTCGGAATTTAGTTAATTTCCGAGTTTGAAGTCGGAATCTAGTTAATTTCCTAGTTTGAAGTCGAAATTTAACTAATTTCCGAGTTCAAAGTCGGAATTTAGTTAATTTCCGAGTTTGAAGTCGAAATTTAACTAATTTCCGAGTTTGAAGTCGGAATTTAGTTAATTTCCGAGTTTGAAGTCGGAATCTAATTAATTTCCTAGTTTGAAGTCGAAATTTAACTAATTTCCGAGTTCAAAGTCGGAATTTAGTTAATTTCCGAGTTTGAAGTCGAAATTTAACTAATTTCCGAGTTCAAAGTCGGAATTTAGTTAATTTCCGAGTTTGAAGTCGGAATTTAGTTAATTTTTAGTTAATTTCCGAGTTTGAAGTCGAAATTTAACTAATTTCCGAGTTTGAAGTCGGAATTTAGTTAATTTCCGAGTTCGAAGTCGGAATTTAGTTAATTTCCGAGTTTGAAGTCGAAATTTAACTAATTTCCGAGTTCAAAGTCGGAATTTAGTTAATTTCCGAGTTTGAAGTCGAAATTTAACTAATTTCCGAGTTTGAAGTCGGAATTTAGTTAATTTCCGAGTTTGAAGTCGGAATCTAGTTAATTTCCTAGTTTGAAGTCGAAATTTAACTAATTTCCGAGTTCAAAGTCGGAATTTAGTTAATTTCCGAGTTTGAAGTCGAAATTTAACTAATTTCCGAGTTCAAAGTCGGAATTTAGTTAATTTCCGAGTTTGAAGTCGGAATTTAGTTAATTTCCTAGTTTGAAGTCGAAATTTAACTAATTTCCGAGTTCAAAGTCGGAATTTAGTTAATTTCCGAGTTTGAAGTCGGAATTTAGTTAATTTCCGAGTTTGAAGTCGGAATTTAGTTAATTTCCGAGTTTGAAGTCGAAATTTAACTAATTTCCGAGTTTGAAGTCGGAATTTAGTTAATTTCCGAGTTTGAAGTCGAAATTTAACTAATTTCCGAGTTCAAAGTCGGAATTTAGTTAATTTCCGAGTTTGAAGTCGGAATTTAGTTAATTTCCGAGTTTGAAGTCGAAATTTAACTAATTTCCGAGTTCAAAGTCGGAATTTAGTTAATTTCCAAGTTCGAAGTCGGAATTTAGTTAATTTCCGAGTTTGAAGTCGAAATTTAAGAAAAATAACGTCTGTGGCCTTTCTACGCCTTCGTAGAATCCAACTACTTGGTAGAAAACTATAATTTAATAACTAAATAGCAGTTAAAACTAAATGACAAAGTGGTTGGTTTATCAACTATTTGAATCGGAATAAAACCTTCAAACATAATTCCCAAAAGTAACACTTTAAGCAATACCTTTTAAGTGCACAAATTACTACAATAATTAAATAGATTATACTATACATTTGTTAAACAATGATGAGGGCAGTTTTCTGGAGGGTTTGGCACTCGCGATTTATTATAATTTAGGAAATGGTTTGCTATTCAATTAATTTACGAACCCGGTGCGGGTTGCAGAATTCGGGTCGACTACATCATGGTGTTATGAGGCGGAGTCTCCGACCGTCCGAAAATTAAAATAAATATTTTGGGTAAAACTAAAACCAAATTGAACTTTTGACTTTCTGTATCTCCGAAATTATTGACTTTTGGACTGAGGTAAGTTGGGTTATATCGTCATACTTACAGCCCCAAGAATTTGTGGTAGCAATTTTTCCGAATTTTTCAGCACAGGTGTATTGTAATCTAAAAATAACACTACACCATCACATACTTCAAATTACTTTTGAAAAAAGTATTTAGCCTCTTTGTGGTCGTCCCTGTACAGCAAGGAAACTTATCTTCAAAGATCTAGCAGCCCTTCATCGTCCACTGTTTCCATCACTTTAAATCGTTTCAAGTGTCATGAAGAGGCTTGAGATAGGTGATTCGGTGGTCTTCACTAAATATTTGAAAACAAAATCAGTGTTTTCTTAAAGAACTTAGCTGCAAAGTAAGTAAGTTAGGTAGAGACGTTGAACAAGGTTATAAATGTAACGTACCAGATTTTTGGGCTGTGGCTACTGAAAGTATCTTTATCACGATTTCTTTTTATTTCCTTTGCATTATGTGTGCATTACGTATATCCACATTTTGAAGTCTTCCAGTTTCTTCATCATTCGGTCTCTTATTGCCCATGCTTCTACCCCAAATACAAAAATTGAAAATATGTAGCACATAGCTAATTTGATTTTTGTCTTCAAAGATATATCCTTGCTAGTAAGTAATGTTGTTAAACGCTGTTATCGATTTTTTACTTTTTGAGATTATTTCTTTTGATTTCATTTTTACTTCTTCTTCTTCTTCTTATCACGCCCTCTCCTGCTGAAGGTTGGCGATCCAAACTGCAGGACGAAGGAATTCTGCTGACGAGCGGTCGAACCATCTTCTTAAATCTTTTAGCCATGAGTTCTGGCGTCTTCCTACTGATCTTTTCCCCTTTGCCCTCCATTATGAACCGTAATATTTCGTATTTATCACCTCTCATCACATGACCCAGGTATTGCATTTTTCTTTCCTTGATGGTGTTCAGTAGTTCTTTTTGTTTGTGCATGCGCTGGAGTACTTCATAGTTGGTGATCTTTTGTACCCATGAGATTCGCAACATCCGTCTACACACATACATTACAAAGGCTTCTATTCTTATTTCTTTCTGTGGATTTAGTGTCCAGATTTCACATCCATAGAGTAGGACAGAGAAGACGTAGCATCTGATCATTCGAGTTCTGAGTTCCAAATTAAGGTCTAGTCTTCTAAAAAATGACTTCATACTCATGAAGATTTTTCTTTTATTTTACTTATTCTTCTATATCTCTTATTTTACTTATTCTTCTATTCTATTTCTTTTTTTTTACAATTTCTTTTCGGGTCGCTCTAGCTATTGATATGTTAGCTCCCAAATATTTTATTGAGGTCACTTCGATTTCCTGATCTAGTTTGTCACTTGTTGGAGCATAAAGTTCAATTATATTTAAATCTCTGAGTTGTTTGTAATTTTAATGGAGCCACTCTATCGCTCTATGACCGACTGTGCTACTTTAGTTTGTTGTTAAGTATCAGCTGTTATGCTTGTTATTGTCGTTTACTGATAACCATCCATTTGATTTTTGAAACTTTGAGATTTAAACCGTACTTTTCTCTGATGGCTTGATTCATTCTCAGTAGATGTTGAAGTTGCAGTATCGTCACACAGAAAGAATCTATCTAGAAAGATAGCCACCACCCTCTTAGGGTTTTGAGGTATGTTAAGGCTAATTTGAGCGATCTTTGGTAGACTTTTCAATTTTTTCAGTTCCTGATGATGGGTGCCAATGTACCCGAAACTAGTTGAGCACCCCCCCTTTTAACATTTAGGGGTTAATAAATATAAATTTTTGTTGACTATTGTTCATGTTCAAGTACATTCTTGTACACTGAAAACTCCTAATTCCGGATCCGGAAGTTTAAAAGCATGTCAAGTACAGTTTGCCATGTCCAGAAAAATCTAAGGATATACTGAAAGAAACTTGACCTAACCTAATCGAAAAGTGACGCCTTAAAAGCAGTCCGAGCTCTAAAGTTCTTGGCTTTTTGTTAACTCAAACCCATTCACCCATTTTTCAATATTTGCTTGTCAGAATTCAACTAACTCCAAGTAAATTCATTTTAAAATTATATTTGCCCCGCGCGACTGCAAATTTTATAAAACAGGAATTTCCCACGAGACTACCGTGCCTATCCCACTTTGAATGCGGATATTTATTATGTTCCAGGCTCGTGCCCAAGGATGTCGAAGACCAGCTGGTGCAAATAGTGTCGGATGTTATAAATTACCGACTACAGAACCCCCAGATGGAGTACAATGATTTTCTGCAGTTTCTCATTGAGGTCAGCAAGGAAAAACATTTAAGTTGTACGGACATAACGGCGTATGGGGTGGCGTTTTTGTTTGACGGTTACGAATCGGCGTCGATGGTTTTGGCGTATGTTTTGCTAAATTTGGCACTGAAACCGCAATATCAAGCAAAAATTCGAGAGGAACTGCGACGTGTTGGTCGTGAAATTAGTCTGGAAACATTGTCCGAATTGCATTGGACAGAAGCGTGTATTTATGGTAAGTTTTCCAGAGAATCAGGATGTTTGTAAAAAGGTTGCGTCGTTTGGCACAAATTTATTTAAAAATGAGGTGTTTTTTAATTTGGAAAACGCTAGCTTTCTCATAGTAAATGTATGTACATGGTGTCCACATAAAGCTTTTTTGACATCATGATAATCGCTAGCAAATATTTTCAGTTTCGTGAAATGTCTAACCACAAAAGTTCAAAAAAGTGCACATCTCTCATCTCCAATATTATAAAGACCTATATTCATCAATTGCACCGGAACCAGAGAACGCTAATACTCAACGTAAGATCATGAACGTCGGCTCAGAAGAAATCCCTGACATAAACCCCACCGAAATTGAGAAAGCCCTAAGCCAACTAAAAAATGGTCGAGCTTCTGATGAAGATAAAATCACTAGTGAAATGATAAAACTGGGAGGCACATCCACCATGGAATCCATGAAAATCTTAAAGAACGTATGTCTTCAAATCGGTGATATTCCAAGAACATGGAAAAATGCCCAAGTCATCTTGTTACACCAAAAGGGAGACAAATTAAATCTCAGCAACTTTCGCCCAATAAGCTTATTTCCCCATCCTTATAAGCTCCTTATTACCAAGATCCTTACAAACAGGCTTACGCACTTTTGAGGCTGTTGAGCTTTGGGCAATAATCCGAGGGCTGAATAATGCTCGAATATGCTCAAGGTATACTAATCTACTTAAAAACATATACAAAGAGGCGACCATCGCAGTTAAAGTGCAAGAAGATAAACAACCAATCGAATACCAATTAACAGAGGCGTCCGACAAGGAGACACAATATCCCCTAAGTTCTTTACTCTTGCATTGGAGGACGTATTCAGAAGACTAAATTGGGACAAAAAGGGTCTGCGTGTGGTTGGTGGATATCTGAGCAATTTACGCTTCGCCGACGATATAGTTTTAATCAGCAGTACTTCGGAAGAACTTATCGAAATGTTGGCAGACCGTATTTGACTAACATGAGCTGCTGTTGGAAAATTGGGAACAACACATTAAGAAATCCAACACTTCCTATCAACCTAAAAAAGAAGGTTGATAGAACACATGTGTTTTTCCAGTCTTGGCTTATGGTATGGAAACAATGACTCTCACAGAAAAGCGCGAATTGAGTAAGAACAACACAAAGACGTTTAGTACAGTGGCGTCCAAGGCAACATAAAGGAAGTGCTGGTCGTCCACAGAAACGATGGATCGACGATTTAAAAGAAATAGCGGGAAGAAATCGGCACCAGATGGTAAATCGATCCGAATGGAAGCAGCAAGAGGAGGCCTATGTCTAGGAGTGGATGCAAAAGGGCTGCTGAAAGAAGAAGAAGAGAATAGTGATTCAGAAAGTATATTAAGTGTATATCAGTTTTCTAAAGTGTAATTTTGGTATAAGTAAGATGCCTGTCTATTCTATTATACAATAAAATTGTATACAAGAATAAAATTCGGGTTATCCGAAAACCCACTTAGTTAGCGCCAACTATTGAAACATGTGCTTTCTGATATGTTAAGTTAAATTGAATATGTTCACATTCATACAGGTATTTGATAGGTGCACTATGAAAAGTCAAATACTAGACAATGTTTGATACCTATTGTCAAAGTTAAGTCCTGCACGTACTTCCTAAATGGAATTTAAAGACAATTGTGCCATTTGTCGGGTTTCAATGGTCCGGCATTCACTAATAATTGAAATGTTTCCCTGTCGAAACCGACTTTACCAGAAATGTCACGCTATGAATCATTTAGTCCAATGTCCGCTATGTCGTGCTTTATTAACAGGGAGTGAAAATCTTGCGAGGAAGAAGTACAAACAACACAGTAATCAAGACAGAAAACGTAAAATTAGCAAAAGCCCTAGCGGATACTTTGAGAATTAGTATATAAAATCATTTTTCATTGAGTGAGATTGGGCAGAGGAGAAGCTTTATAAAAAGGCTGTGTAAAACCCAAAGGTCTACAGGAAGAGGAAATTTTACTTATCATATGTGATATAACTTTCAAGAAGCTTCAGAAAAAAGAAGTGTCCATATCCACTATAGCCAATTATTTGGAAGGGACGTCATTTACAGTAAAACACAAGAGAAGAAGGGTAGAAGGGTAGGTTAAAACACTACAAAGACCTACTTCAGGAATCTAGACAAGAATATTTAACTGAGTCTCCAAGACACTTCAATGTACAAGGAGAGGAAGTTGAGGTATCTGAGGAAACAGTGAGGAAAGCTGTTATGAACCTTAAACCAGGTAAATCTAGCGGTCCAGAAGGAATATATTCCGAAATGTTAAAATATGGAACTCGAAAGCTCTTTAGAAATTTAACAGTTATTATTAATAAATGCTTGAACGGACATTCCGTCCCTAAGGAATGGAAAATGGCTCTCATCTCCTCCATTCACAAAAAAGGAAATAAACTGGACTGCAATAACTATCGGGGCATCTCGGTTACAAGCACATTGAGCAGACTATATGGTAGAATTTTACGTGATCTCATTGAAGAGGATTATAAAGGAAAAGAAGAGGAAGAACAATGCGGTTTCAGAGCAGGAAGATCATGTACAGACAACGTGTTTACTCTAAAACAAGTTATAGAGAAGAGAAGTGCTAGAAACTTGGAAACGCACCTAGCATTTGTTGACCTACAAAAAGCCTACGATACAGTCCCAGTATCAAAACTATGGAGGGTCTTAGAGCAATCCAACATTAATCACACCTACGTAACAGCCCTTAAAGAACTATATAGGGAATCAAAATCAAGAATTAGGGTAGGCAAATGTGTCACTGAAGAGCTTATGGTGAATAAAGGATTGCGTCAAGGATGCTGTGTCTCTCCCACTCTTTTTAAAATATACATAGCGATGGCACTAAAAAACTGGAAAAGAAAGGTCCAGGGAATGGGAATAGAAATTGATGATGGTTGCTTGTTTACCCTACAGTTCGCCGACCACCAAGTCATAGTAGCCAATGATAAAGAGGATGTGCAGTACATGATGCGAAAGCTAATAGAGGAATACAGAGAATGGGGCTTAACAGTCAACATAGCCAAGACAAAGTATCTATGTGTGGGAACTCAGGACGGAAATTTGGAACTGGACAATGGCCAAGAAATCCTTCAGTGTCAGGAATATGAATATCTGGGCATTACATTCGACAACACAGGAACAGATGTAAAAGAAATCGGAAAGCGAATAGTCAAAGCCAAAAAAGCAATCGGAGCTCTGAATGGAATCCTATGGAGCAAAGAAATAACCAAGAAGCGGAAATTTAATATCTATGAGGCAATGGTAAAAAGCACCCTCCTATATGGATCAGAAACCTGGAGAATTTCAGATAGACACAAGAAAGGAGTTGAGGCAGTTGAAATGGATGCAATTAGGAGATCGATGCGCATTTCACGAAGAGAAAGAATAAGAAACGACATCATAAAACAACGGATGGGAATAGAAGACGCAATAACACAGGATATCGAAAACAAGCAACTTACGTGGTACGGACACGTGGAAAGAATGTCAAATACCCGATGGCCTAAAAGAGTACTTCATTGGCAACCAACAGGCAGGAGAAAACGAGGAAGGCCAAAACAGGAGTGGCAGAAAACCATGCATAAATGCATGAGTGAGAGAAATCTAACACCTGAAGATTGTGAAGACCGAAGAGGCTGGAAATTAGGTGTCGGACAACGTCGAAAGACGTTCTAAACCGGCCTATATATATATAAGAAGGGTAGAATAATTCGGCAACTAAACTGATTTATTCAGGAAGGCAAACAAATTGTTAGGATGGATGAGACAAACTTTAACTTATAAGTTTAATTGTTTCCTGAACAATTCAAAAATTACCAGCGTCCAAGGGCCGCAATGTTCACTTAATTGGTGCTATTTCACCTGCTGGAGAAGAGATAGGGTTCGTTCACCAGGGAGTTGGCGAATGAATGGATGCAGTCTCTGTTTCGAAGATGGGAACTTATGGGAAACCATATGCGGGTTCCTGTCACTCTACTTCTTTGGAGGGTGTGTTTTACAGAACTGGTGCTTTAGGTAGCAGTATTTCAACTGCTTGTGAAGCAGTAAATAATTATTATTCTCATTGTGTTGTCTCAATGTCATGTTTATATTAGGACTCTAAATATTAGGAAAAGTTGTATATTTAGCTTAATTCAGGAACAAGTGGTTAAGTGGAACCATTGATTAAACTCTGACACTTGTTCATAATGAAACAATAAAGACTATTATTATTATTCTATGTTTCTACGGAAATGCATAAAAACAGGGAGTGATGAAATAAACTTTTCATAACTAGTTACATAAAGTGATACTTTTCGTAACTAGATATTCTTTCATTACAGAAACATTCCGACTTCACCCAATCTTCGATAATTTTACGAAAATATGCACTCAACAGTACGAATACACTCCCACTAGTCCCGAATTTAAAAAGCTGCACCTGAAGCTGTATCCCGGTGATAGAGTTATAATTCCATATGGTTCGATATCAAAAGATGAGAAATACTTTCAAAAGGCCAACGAGTTTCTGCCAGAACGGATGATGGATAGAGACGGAATAAGCAAGACAGCTTTTTTCCCTTTTGGTGCTGGACCTCGTGCTTGTATAGGTTTGTACAGAAAACCAACACTTACGTTACTAGAAGTAGTTGTATAGGAGTTTCAGCACTAAAATTAGCATCGATTAAGGTTTAACTAATTATTTGTGTATAACTAATTCAGCAATTTTTATTACAGGACAAAGATTTGCTGTTATGGAACTAAAAGTTGGGTTGGCACAAATTATAAAACACTACCAAGTATCGTTAAGTCCGAAAAACAAAAATTCCTCTCAGATTAAAACGTTTTAGGTTTTTTAATCAAATTGACGGTGAACTATGGTTACGGTACAAAGAAATCAGCTGAATAAAAACTATTTTAGGTTTAATTGACTTTTATTTGGATACCTCCAAAACTGCGCTTAGTTAGTCTAATCTTTCAATCAATCTTATTATAAAACTTAGACGTGGAATTCGAATATCGTCAACTTTCTAATTAGTCTTTTTCCGCTGGAGGATAATTAAGGCTTATCCCCGAAAGCCGGTTGCGACAAATTGTATTTCAAACAATGCTACGAGACTTAACCTACTTCGTAAAGAATTAAGTAAGTTGTGGAAGCCTTGAAGAGCTCCTGCCATTTCCAACAAGATAAAACGAATTCTTTTAAAAGTCAATTTAAGCCTCTCGCTTATCCAGTGCAAAAAAGTCAAATTCCTTCGCGTTCGACGACTTAAATAAATTGTTTTTAAATCGACACTGCCCTGATCGTTCTCTTTTGTCCGGCCCAGATGCTAATAATACGGTTTAGTAATGCAGATAAAAAAAGTGTTACGTGATATCGTTATGATGCTAAATTCAGCTTAAGAGTTTACATAATCCAGTTTGTCTCTTATTGGCTGTTTTCGCTGTCTGGCTGTTTAAAAAACGAATAATCTTGGGTCGTTTTTAAAACCTTGCCATTTATAAACGAAAAACGACTGGGTTTGAGGCGGTTTGGACTATAATTGAGCTTAATTTATTGACTCTCGATTGACTGAGATTCAAGTGGCATTCAGCTATCACGCAGAATAGAGGGAGCTCTCGTCAGAAGGCGAGAATTTCTTGGTGCTTTTAAAATTTAGTCTACAACCATTTTATTAGGGCTGGGGATGACCCTATGGGGACAGATATGAAACTAAATCTACCATCCGCAGTAGATTCTGATCACCTCTACTGCAGATGGTAGATTCAGAGTTTCATACGACGACGAAAGATTCCACACATCAGAAGTTCCAGAGATATTGATTCATTAATTTGGATGTCTTCTTTAGCATTTCCTTAAATCCAGCCCTGTGAAAACCAAGGAGGAAGACAGGGTAGGACTGTCAATTTTGGATATGTTATTCCTGACAGTTTTTATAGTTCCAGAGATATTGATTTTTTGTTTAGATGTCTTATTTAGCATGTCCTTTTGAAGAAAAACCATTTTTTTTTGAACGACCAAACCATTTCATCTACTTAAACGTAAAAAAATAATTATTAGTACATTAAGTATCAAGAACAGTAGGTAAGCTTTACTGATCGATGACAAAATTCAAAATTTGTCTGAGAACTGTAAAGCTGTTACTGTTCGTGATGCTTACACTATTTTTTGTACGACTTCATCAAAATCATCCTAATTATTAAATAAAATGAAAATATTCTAACAAATTTTCCTGCTTCCCGTTTTGTTAGCCCTTGCAACCAGAAACTAGACAGAAACTAGTCCTTCTCGCCTTCAAAACAGGTGCTGTAATCACTCAAAATTAGACGTCGTGTTCAGTTAAACTATTTTTTATTATACTTAACAGAAAATACTACATTTTCAACTGTTTATAAAATACAGTAAATATGACATTTTCGGAACAGCGCACGGAAATTTTTTCCCGATCCCTCTTTCCGTGCGCTTAATAATAAACATAGATATCCATGATATCTATGTTTCAAACCCGAAGAAAAAAAAGAAACGAGTAATGTGTCTATAGCAACGATTTATTTATTAATGACAAATTTTATTTTCTGTCAGTGAAAATTAAGTATTTATGTATTTATTACATTTTGCAAAAATGAATTCAGATTGTGAAGAAAATCGGGATATTCCCGAAAATATCTTACAACGAGCGGCAGAAGTGAGTGCAGATTTTTTACCAGTGAAATCCAGGTTGAGATATGAACAAGAATATAACAGTTTTACCGAATGGCGGACTCAGAAACGAATCAAAATTGTGAGTGACGATATTCTTTTAGTATATTTTTCTGAAAAAGCCAACACTATGAAATCCTCCACTTTATGGAGTCGATTCTCTATGTTAAAGAGTTGTTTGGCAATAAAAGAAAATACTCACCATCAATATCCAAAAACGATTGCTTTTTTGAAACGACAAGCTGTAGGATATATACCAAAGAAATCCAAGATTCTTACAGCAGAACAAGTAACCAAATTTTTATGTGAAGCTTCAGATGGAGAATATCTACTAGCAAAAGTAATTTTAGTGATGAGATGATTTAATACGTTTGAGTTTAGATGATGTGGAAGATAATGGGCGTTTCCTTGTCGTGTTCTTACGAGATGGAAAAACTCACAGGTCAAGAAGTTTTACCATTACCAATGAAAATTGCAAATTCGATCCCTGTACAATTTACCGTAAATACGCAGATCTCCGCCCTAAACATATGAAGAGTAGAAGATTATTTGTTGCATACCGAAACCAAAGATGTTACACTCAACATGTTGGGTGCCATACTATCAGTGGTATTCCAAAACTTGTTGCAAAATACCTAAAACTAAAAAATCCCGAAGAATATACCGGACATGGGCTAAGGCGCTCTTCGGCAACCATGTTGGTGGAAAACGGCGGTGATTTGCTCACTTTGAAAAGACACGGAGGATGGCTTTCTTCCAATGTAGCAGAAGGATATATAGAAGAGTCCATACAAAGAAAAATTGAAGTATCACGGAAGTTGTTTAGCCCTTGAAACTTGGAAACTACAACATCTGTAACAGTCAATCAAGAGAACCAAAGCACACACGAACACTCCGCTTCAACATCTTTAGCAGAGTCTTTAGTTCAACAAAAAGAAATGCAAAAGGGATTGAGCTTCAACAATAATACGAATTGTACAATAAATATTACTATTAATAATAACGGTTCTGTCCAAAATTAATTTTCTTAGAATTACCTATTTGTATTTTTTTTGTTAATTTGAGTTGTATGTACTTACATTTTTACTGTTTTAAAAATAAAAATAAATATTCCCGATTTTCTTAATAATTTTTTGCGATATTTTTTGTTTATGTTGATTTCAGGTACCTAAGTATAATAAAAAATATCGTTTATTACTCGTCGAGAAATGGATTTTCCGTTCTTGCATGACTTCCCGTGTTCGGCTGCGCCTCACACGAGAATTTGTCACGCGCACACGGAAAAATCCTCATTTCTGTACTGGTAATGAAATATACTATTCCAGTATATTAGCCTCAGTAATAAGAAACCAGTTCTTTTAGCCTTGAAAACAAGTGCTGTAATCACATTTTTGAGAAAGGAAATATGAATTATTTTAAACATATTTATGAATTCGTTTTGTTTTTATATCTGCTATGAGTGGTATGATAAAGCCAAAGTACGAAACGATTATATTCGATCGCGGTTTATTAAAGCCTGAAAACTGCTTGAAAATGTAGTAATAATATTTTTCATTATAATTCGCAGGATACCTCAACTAATTTATATCGCCATTAAGCTCATAAAAGTCCCGAGTTTCATTACTTTTTTCGCTCAAAGATACAGTCTTTTCCGATTTAGCCGTGAAATGGCTTTTTTGATATCCAGGCGAAGTTTGCCTTAATAATTTTTGTCTGGTCAGTGGTCTGTCCTTATGGTTTTTGCATAATTTGCATCAGATAAATATATATTGTTTACCAGAAGTAGTAAGTGTGACTTTTTGGTCTTGTAGCAGATGTTTGAGAGCTAAACGAAGTGAGGCTTGTAAAGCAGTTAAAGTACCAAAAATATATTCTAAAAGTTTTGGCACAAAATATGGTTTTAATAATATTCAACTAAAGTATAGAGGTACACGGGAACAAGAAATGAAAGAAGAGATAGACTAGTGCAATTTTACCAAGAGATAATAAGAATACCTTCTATCAAATCGACTGTATTTTAATAAACGCAAAATTTAGAAACATCAAGTCAGTCACAAGACTTACTTTGCACATTAAACTCAAGAGTAAAGCACTTAAACAACCAAGAAGTCTGGAATGTAGTGCAAATTAGAATCTAATGAAAATCTGAAAACACTCTCTTCTCAATCTCATGGATAAGAGAAGAAGCTGTAAAGGAAAAAGTGAAGCACAAAAATCAGAAAAGCAAATGAAGGTTATTATAAACAACAATGTGAAATTGAGGAGTATAGGAGACATAAAAAAGTCACAGAACTTGCTGGCACCAGAAATGTATGACTCGTCTTGTTATCTTCTTCTTTTTCAACCTGTGTTGATCTACTCCTGGATGTAAGCCTCTTCCAAATATTTCAACATCCTTCTGTCTCCATTTTGTTCTGCTACATGGCGGGCTCATTGCCATTTCATTCTTACCACGAGTTTTATCACACTCATTACCCTAGTTCATCTACGAATTTCATCATTTCGAACTCTGTCCCTCAGGGATATTCCCAGCATGGCCCTCTCCATTGCTCTTAGTGTAGTTTGTAAAATTTAAATAGTTCCATTTTGAGGTTTATAGGGATTTAAGTATAAATCCTAATTTGCCAAAAGCCGCCCAAGAGAGGCTTACTTTTCTTGAGATTTCGGAATGTTGATTTTGTTGATCTTGTGTCCCAGATATACCTATATACTCAGGAACATTCTTTAGACGATGGCTTACAGTATTGAAGTGATATATGCAAGAAATGTGCTAAAGAACAACAAAGCAGCAGGACCAGACTAATTGTCAGCAAAGTTACTTAAACTGATCAAGAAGGACCAGATTCACATTCTGGTAGAATTAATCAATACAACTTTTATAACCGTTCCAAAAAAGAAATATGCCAAACATTGTTCTGACTATCACGCAATAAGTCTAATGTCACAGACACTGAATATCTGGTTAAAAGTAGTCCCTATAATAAATTATTCAGGAAGCTTGATAGATATTAGAGATACAGAATTTGGATCACGGAAAGGCTTAGGAACAAGGGAAGCACTGTTTGAATGACAGACCTCAGAGACATAGTCACTGTTGGTGAATAATATGGACTATCACTAAACTTATGTTAAAAACAAGATATATGCTGATAACAAAAACACCACAAGACATTCGTAGGATCTATGTAAAGAATCACCCTAATGAAAGAAAGAGTAAGAGAATACAAATAACTTGACTCAACCATTTATGAAAATAATGATATAGCTCTTAAGAAGTACGAATGAGAATAGAAGAGACCAGAAGCACATTTGTAAGAATGAAGAGAATTTTCCTGCTGTCGAGATCCGAATCGTTGTCGAGATCCGAGCTAAAAATAAGATGTTTCTTCTTCTTCAAGTAATTTCTTCATTATCGAAGATTTACAAACATCGTGGTAATCTTGACCTTGGATACTGTTGCTCTGAATAGATCTGTAGAAGACATGTTGATCCATTCTCGCAGAATCCGCAGCCAAGATTCTTATTCTTCTTCTAATTGACCTTTTGCTCCCAATCTTTTCCTGGATTATCAAGTGGATTGACCCAGATAGGTAATCTTTCTTCACTTCTTCAACACGTCCAACTCTTTATTCATTCTGGTAAGCACGGTCCAAGTTTCTACTAGTTCTAAGCTCAGGATGCGACTACAGAGCATTTTCTTCATTTTGACAAAAGCTGCACGTGCTTTCTCTATACGGATGTTGATTTCGAAACTATAATCAGAGGTGCAGTTGATGTTTGTATCCAGATCCAGAGTTATATCTTGAAACCCTCTCTAATCCATCTACATACATGTGTTCTTGCGGAGCATTCAAAGAATAATAAGAATACCTTACTACTATCAGTGACGACCCTATTCAGCAGTTTTTGTAAATTACGCATATTTCCAGCAAGAAGAACAGTATCGTCTGCATAGCGCAAGTTTTTAATTGTCTTACCATTTACTGTGATACCTCCCAAATCGCATACACGGGATCTGGTGAATATTTCTTCAGAGTAGATGTTGAATAAAAGTGTCGAGAGGACACATCCCTGATTTACGCCCCGTTTGATTTCTATAGGGTTAGTCATCGTTTTTTGTACTCGCACTGTTGCCTTTTGGTTAAAGTGAAGGGACAATGAAGATGTGGGCCTAAAAGTGAATGAAGATAAGACCAAAGTATTTACAGACCCAAAGCAATAGGAGGAGAGGCCAGAACATGACAATAGGCGACCAAAACTTTGAGGTGGTCAATGACTTTACCTACCTAGGCTGTAACATATCAAGCAAGCGGGACGAAATGAAGGAGATCCAACGAAGAATCAGTAATCCCAATAAAGTATACTACCACATTTCGGCCATAATCAGATCAGGGAATATCCACAGGAAAACAAAACTGTAACTTTATAAAACAATAATACGCCCAGTGCTTTGCTATGGAAGCGAGACCTGGACGCTCTCACAAAGAGCGTAAACAATAATGAACGCATTTGAAAGAAAGATCTTACGCAGAATATATGGATCAGTCCAAGAAAACGAACAGTGGAGAATAAGATACAACCACGAGATCCACCAGCTCTTCGCAGAAGCAGATCTGGTAGCAACAATAAGATTACAAAGACCTAAATGGGCCAGAGGATGGAAGAGTCAAGAGGATTTTCAACCAAACACTGGAAGGTAAAAGACCGGTTGGAAGACCAGGGGCGAGATGGGCAGACAAAATCAGGGGGACGCTCGATCCATGCTCGGAACTCCAAACTAGAGAAAGGCGGCGGAGGACAGGGATGGCTGGAGGAAGAAAATAGAGGAGGCCAAGGGATGGCTTGGAGGAGGCCATTGGATGGATTGGATGGAAGGGACAATGATCCTGATATTTCTTCCAGGTTTTTCTGGTTTAGCACTTCTACTACCTGGTACTGAGATCCTGAACAAATTTCAGATTAATTTCTCCCAGTTCCAATGATAAACGTAAAAGCAAAAAATTCCCTATTGGATGAGACTGCGGCAAATTTGGAGTATTATCGTTTTTGGTAACAAAAGCTTCGTGGTGTTGTCGAAGCCAGTTTTGGGTATGTCTTGAGTAATAACTCTATAAATGGTTCTGCGTGAAATGTATTCATTTTGTGTACTTGCCCACCCAACTTGTAGATACTCGTACTTATTTCGCTCTTAATTCTAATTTATACTACATCTTAAAGTGACATTTTAACAACACTTTGTATTATAACTCTACTTGTCCATATCCTACAAAATTCGTTTAATTTTCATGGATTAATATAAGTTATTCAAAATCAATTAATCAGAGAGCTTTTAATTATTTACGTGGAATCTATTGCACGTTACGATATCGTGATTAAATCATTACAATATACGTGCGTTAAGTTGCAAAATCGTTTGTTTCAGCACCAAATTAGCCAAATCCATATAATTACAGCTAAAATCCTTCTTTATTATAATAATTTATTAATTAATTAACTTGNTGGGAGATNANTCTAAANAAATCACNAGACCGGNCGNANAGAACTCCAGNNCNCCGATACNGNNGNTNNGNCGCAGATNGNTTGANTNACGTTGTGGGNCNGTGCCAGACCNGGATGCTNAGANNTTCANNGGGNTTCTNNAAANNCTACTGCNGNCNGAGGGNGGAGCGNTAAGGATANNTNGANNNTCCNTCNCAGNTAGANTGTGCGCTNCTGCGAATGANATTACCNACANNCCACAGGGNNCAGNTACGTGGNANGAATGGNANNANTTTTNNNNATCNTCGTCNGGGGNGGTTCCTGCNCNNCATNNCGGCCCAATNNGANGTCGGACGGATTCGGACAGGATGCNCGCANCNTNCNNTNCCGNGNTATTGCNGANCCCAAGGNTNGTCCCGCTACNAGNGTNTGACTGGATNGATCACANGTCNANCNNCTTAGTGGNCNACGCNNTAGNANGGAGTGCCACNTGGCGNANNATNGNTATACGCCCTNNTTTTTCAACTTTAGATAATTTACTGAAACTATTATTGAGCGTAACTGTTTTTCGTTGTTTATTCAGTTTATTGATCAGTAATTACTAACAGAGTTAATATTGAAAACGGTGAAAATTCTGTTACGAACAGTAGAATTTGATGAATTGAAAAAAATTACAGATTTTCATAACACACAGAATACTTTGATGTTTAGGTCCAAAATGTGGCTTTTAAAAAGTTTTAACATTTGATAAAGGTTTGTTTTCTATTCTCTTGAGAGAAGGTCCCATCGCTGGAAATAAGTGAATTTCTACACTCTTTGTACTAAACTCTCCTTGATACACAGTGGACAGTTTTGGATGTCCTGCTTACTTATTATCATAAAGTTTGTTTTACTTGTATTCAGTTTAAGACCATATTGTTCACTACCTCCTTTATCCTGTTCATTAACTCTTGCAAGATCGAATGTTATTGATACGTTCTCCGTTTACGAGAACTCATCCCTGTTCTTATCCCTATCCTTGTTGTCTAACCCAGTGTTCCTCAGCACTTGCATCATCTTTTCGTGCTGTACCTTATCGAACGCTTTCTCATAATCAATAAAGAAAACGTCATTTACATCGCGGTACAGCTGAAACAAGACTTGCAAACCAAACAGAGCATCCCTTGTACCAACTCTCTTCACGAAGGTGAAACTGTGTATCCGCTACTCCTTTCCTCACATATTCTGTAGATTCTTCGGTGAATTATCTTAAGAAGCAGCTTCAACAAGTGGCTCATCAAGCTGATTAATCTGTAGTAACCACATGTTTTGGTTCCCCGTTGCTTTGGTTGCGTTATAAATTCCGAGACATGCACATAAATTCTTTTGGAATATTTGCCGTATTGTAAATATCGTGGAAAATATGAGTTAACATTTGTCCATATTTGTCATCAAGTAGTTCTGAATTCATCATGAATTCACTAACCGAGAGAATGTGGACCTTGGTGATCTAAACAGGAAACCTGCCATTCTAGAAAGAGAAGTCCAAAGAGCTATAACAAGGCTTAAGAACAACAAATCTCTAGGAATTGGTATCGCCGCATAAGTAATCAAAGCAATGGAATAGACCTAATGCATATGATATGCAAACATATCTGGAATACCGGCAAATGGTCCGATGAGTGGTGCAATTCCGTTCTTGTGTCTATCTTTAAAAAGAGATCATCCCTGGAATGCAAGTAAAATACTCCTGACCATCATAAATGAGCACCTTAAATCATTCCTTCAGTAACCTTCAACAGGTTACATCCCCGGAAAGGGATCTAGACAACAGATTATGAATCTTCGACAGACTCACTAACTTCAACTAACATTGAAATGTACCTATGTTTCGTGGACTACTCCAAGGCTCTGACAATGTAAAATTGAATAAACTCTAGACCATCCTACTAGAAATGGGCACTCACAACAACGCGATGAGAACAGCAATGCTAAAATCAGAGCTCATAACATGCTATCGAGTAGTTACATAGAATATATTATGCATAGAGTAATGGAAGAATGGAACGATGGAATATCAGTCAGGAGCAGGAGAGTAAATAACCAGAGATATGCGGATGATACTGTGAGCATCGCTGCCAGCAAAGAGGAAGCTCTGGTGTTAAAATCGTGGCTGGATACTAGGTTGTAAGCCAGTTCAATTACTTAGGTTCCACTGGAGGATGCGAGGATGGCAATGGCAAGAAAAGCAAGAACAAAATTGACTAAATTATGGAGAGGTACAGCAATCACACGAAACACTAAACTGCACATTGCGAATTCCCTCATCTTCTCTATTGCCATGTATGGCTCCGAATCCTAGACTCTGAAGGAGAGTAATAGACAGAGAATAAGCGTCTTGGAAATGTGGGTATATTGACGGATGCTACGAATATCATGGGCGGCCCACCGAACAAACATTTACTTAATCGAAGAAGTAAAAATTGGAATACCTCTGGTCACGAATGCTGAGATATTTTGGACATATTGCTAGGAGTTGACAGCTCAATGGAAAGACTGATGCTATAGGGGAAAGTAGAATAATGACGAACACGTGGAAGATCACCTAAGAGAGGGATCTCTCTCTCCGTCCTTTGACCATCGAGGGGGTATGGTGGCATCCACTAATGTTCTCCAAGATTTTCTGTTCTGAGCGGCCTGCAGGGACTCCTGTATTCCCAGTCCAACTAAAGGTTTCATCTGGTCTATCCATCTTATTGGTGACCTTCCCCTCGGTCGATTTCCATCCACTTTTCCCAACACAATAAGTCGCTCTATATCATCAGTTCTTCGTGACAGATGGCCAAAGTATTTCAGATATGATTTGCTGAAAATATGAGTTTTAGTCTTGTCTTCTTAGTAAGTGCGGAGTCTTTCCATATCTTTGTAAGTTCTATGACTGACTGTCTAAAAATTGCTAGTCGACGTTTAATTTCATTTATGCACCCTCCCTTGTTAGTAATGAGTGAGCCCAGGGTGCGTATTCTTGAAATGAGGGAAGGGAATTATCAAGAGAAAGGTTTGTAGAATGTGACAAGAACCCACTTCTATCAGCTGCTTCTGTCACATTCTATCAGCACTTCTCTTGACAACTCCGTTCCCTGGTTTCGAGAATTAGGGCCCAGATAGATAAATTGTGTTACTAACTCATTGCCTTCTAAGTTATGGTCGTTTATTTGGTTTGTTCTGTCAATAACCATAATTTTAGTTTTATTTTTATTTAGTTTCAGACCATATTTTTTGCATGTTGCTTCAAGTTTTTCTACTATTGCTTTGAGCTAGCTATGATCACAGTGTCATCAGCATATCTTAGGTTATTAATTTTTCTGCCCCATATTGATATTCAATCTTCCCAGCCTTCCAGAGCTTCTCTCATAATGCGTTTCACTGTATATACTTAATAGCATTGGCGAGAGTATACAACCCTGCTTTACACCTGACTCCACATGAAATTCATCAGAATACCTCCTTATGTTAGCATTATTGTGTTCGTACAGACTTTGGATATCAGATACAAAGGAACTTCCATTATCTTCAGCGATTCCCAAAGTATGTTCCATTGTTCCAAGGGAGGGATATACCAAATTAAAACCCTAGTGGGTCATAACCTACCGGAGGCTTCACACTTGGGCCAAAGAAGTCAAGAGATTGGATATATGATGTCACCATACCTTCCACGTAGGGTGAAAGACTGAAGAGAGAAAAATTATATCCCATCTTCTTTCAAGGCAATCATAGCGGCCGCAGTTACCTCAGTTAGTATTTTGGGACAAGTTTCTGCTGGAGAGATTGGTGAGCCTCCCCTTTCTCCGTTTTTGTTGGTTAGCTTGAATATGGGTTTCTTCTTATATGTTCCTGTTATCCCTTTTTTTTCGTGTGCGTTAAATTCATCATATTTACTTTGTACTTCAATTTATTGATATATTTCCTCTGTCTCTTTCTGTTTGGCTTCCCTGTTCTTTCTTTGTACTATTCTGTTGAGATCTTGGTACTTTGTGACATTATTATTATGTCTTCTCTTTTCTTCCATAAGTTGCATAATTTCTTCTGTCATCTTCGATTTTTTGTTGTCGTCATCACTCTTAAACTGTTCCCCTTTGACGTTTTCCACGGTTTTGTTTATGACTTGGATTTGCTGATACTTGTTGTCACACTCTTTATCTATGTGCACTGCTCATTAAGAGTTTGTGTTAGTTAAATTTAGTTTTTCGTCAAAAGCCCCACAAATTTAAATGTTTATTTAAAAGAAAAAATATAAACCCTTTATCATATAGTAAAAGGAACACTAAAAAAGCAATTATCATAACATACAACTGTATAAGATGAATTGTACCTTGCGGCTATGGTGTAATCCGATGTTTATGTCAGAATAGCAAACAGCATAATAAACAAGGAAATAATAAATTTATTCTAGTTTACTTCTCATATTTCAGTTACATTTACGTCATAAAACCGGAGATTTTACGTGTATGCAACCTTTAAAACATTACAAAAAGGAAAATCCGTGCTCTGGCTTAACGCAATCTCCAAAATTGAATTTCCTTTTTATTTACTTTCTGTATTTGAATAAATATTTAAAATCTATTATCATTACATATGAAAAGAATAAAGGCAAAGTGGGCAAGTTAATTTCCGGTTAAAGTTTTCCCGTTGAAACTACCTCTTTCCCCATACGTTTAATAATCTGGACTAAAACAGGATATTTTAGTGGCAAGATCCATTAGCCAGAGTAATTACCGCAAACATAAATTTCAACATTTTCCCCATTATAAGTCCCAGATTACTCTCAATTAATTTATATATGCATTAGGCACATAAAAGTGAGCATCTTTATATCTATTCTGGTGAAAGCTTGCAATATATTCCGGATTAATTTAGCTATAAAACCACCCGTATTTTGATTACTCCACCGTTTCGCAGTTACCTTTATTACTTACTTTATGTTGAAAATTTTTATATTGTGTCATTTCACGTGCCGGCACTATAAAATGACGATGATAATTCAAAGTAAATTATTTCTGTTCGAGTTACTGTTTTGGTAATTCTCTAACGCGTACCCGAGATTTAGTTTAGGGATGAAATGGGTCAAAGGTACGGATTTTAGTCAAAATATTATAACTAACTTAGATTACTCATCCTACCCTTTAAGCTAGTTGTTATTAGGTTTTCAACAATTGGTCACTAGTAAAGTGTTGGGGGTTTATATCCAAATTATCTTTTTGAAATTGAAAGTTAAATTAAATGACAACGAATCTGCAGAGAAAGAGATTATTGTCTAAAGGTCTTTCAGCACCATAAATTAAAAACTTAACTGACTATTTTGTCCTAGAAATGACTGAAGAATTAAAGTGTACATTTTTTCGAGAGAAGATTATTCCCTAAAGGAGGCCGAGTTATTTATAAAAGTCTGGAATATACGCGTTTTGTCGACTTAATCTCCTCTCCATCCCGAATTCGGCCAGATGATTTATTGTTGAGGGAACATAAAGTAACACTAGGGAGAGAATAAAGAAGTATTGAATTAACTTGGATGTTTAGGCTTGTTATTTTTCATTAATTGACATTCTGTTTTATGGAGCGGATTTTAATTTTCCTTTTTAAAGACTGATGATGTAAATGTAGATTAAGTCTGTTTATGTTTCTGGAAGTCTGAAATCATCAAGTTGAAAACAATAGTCACTTTTGAAGACACACAAGTCGAATAATATTAATTAGGATTTTACGTCATAAACACAAAAGTTGTATACACTTAACAACAAAAAACAAGGAGAACATACAACTATTAGGTCTGCTCGTAGAGGCAATTCCTGACTGGTTTCCAACTCAGAAACAGTAAATGTCAAGTTTCATTGGTTGAATGCTCACGTGACTATGACGTTTTCTGACTTGTGACCAATGGATTCATATCCAGAGAACGATATTGCTCAGATAACTTGTTAAATAATTAAAAATCTTGGCATAGAATCTCACTGATTGAGAACTGCTTATAGCGTTCACCTGTACAGCAAACCCAGACTTGCTTAGTCTAAAATTAGCATATACAGTCTTACTAATATTGAGGATTAAACTATTTTTAAAACACCACTCATTGAAACAAAATACCATGGCATTTTATCACTCAATTCTGCCGCCGTCTTTGCTGATCAGGGAGTGAGGTGTCATCCGCGTACATAACCACAGTACCCCCAAGCACATATTCCGGAATGTCATTATTAAAAATTAAAAAAAGAGTGCCCAGGATTGACTCTTTTGGTAGACCAATATTTACATTTGTCATACCAGAAAACTTATCACCAATTTTTATACAGGGTGGTCCAGTTTTAAATGTCAATAATTCACCAATCCATAGCGAATTAAAAAATAAGTTGACATTCATTATGTCATTTTCCTGAAAAGTGCTTCCTAAGGAAAATACAATCCTTCAAATTTCTGTTTAAAAAATCGTTTTTTTTTGTCATAACTGTCAGACCGTTGGAGCAATATTGATCAAATTTGGAACAAGCACTTTATTACACGTTATTACGGTCAAAGACCCAAAACTAACCTAACCCAACTTAAAAATTGTCTTGGAAACGGAAAATTCACTTAAGAAGTTTAAAAAATATTATTGTAGCCAGTTTTCATAGTTTCCAGACAAACTAAAAGACTTTAGTTTTGAAAATTGAATTAGAAAAGATAAACATTTCAGAAGCTTAAAAATTGTGTTTGTAACCAGTTTTCATGCAAATTGAGAGACTTTAATACTAAAAATTGACTTGTAGACATAAAAACTACTTTTTCAAGAATTTGTTACTACAAATTCATAAATTTAAACCTTAAAAATTGAATACGAAAGGAAGGAAATGACAAACAGTCTTCTCCACAATACTTTTATTATGACCTTAGATGGTAAGGTCTGCTCAACAAGTTTCGGTCACATAAATGACCATCTTCAAGAATATGGACTACTACTTCTTTCTTAAAAATTGACTTGAACCCCAAAATGTGACTGATCTAATGAAAAGTCACATCAGAAGCTTAAAATTTGCATTTGAAGTAAGTTTTCATCATTTGAAGATAAATTTCAATATTTTAGTCTTGAAAATAGTCTTAGATGTAGGACATTGACATTAGATTCATGAAAATTGTCTTGAAAACGTACTTTTCGTGATTTTTACTTTGCTTTTCATTTTCGTCGAATTCTGGACAATTTTAAGTGCTTCAAAACTGCTTTCAGCTTGGAAAATCGAGTTTCAAGACTATCTTCACCAAGTTATTGACATAGCAAACTTAAAAAACAATTTTTACATTCTTCATAGACTTAAAATAGCATTCCAAGCTTTGTCACTATTAAATCGACTTCTAGACATCTTAGTGCTAAAAATTCGCGTATTTCTTAATAAACTAGACTGTTTTTAGTGTTTTAAGGCTGTTTTCAGTGCCTCAAATCGAGTTTCAAGACTATCTTTACAAAGTTTTTGACTTATCAGGCCTAAAAGTCAGTTTGTCCACTGACCATAATCTTGAAAATGTTATTTCAAGCTTCTTAACTATTAAATTGACTTCTACACTCATAGGTGCAATAAATTGTAGCATCTCTAAGAAATTCAGACTGTTTTTAGTGCTTTTTAAGACTGAAAAATCGAGTTTAAGACTATTTCCAAAAGTCAAGTTACTTCAGTAATAAAAGTAAAAAATTTTGGTACCAAATGCTACAATAATAGTCTTGAGAACTAATTTTTAGAAATAAAATATCCGAAAATTTAATTTACTTCTAGACTTGTTGTCCAGTTCAGAAAATTGAGTTGTACACCAATTAAAGTCTTGAAAATATACTTTTGGACTCTCTTTAGTCCTAGTAAAGTCAGTTCTAGCATTAAAAGTCAACTTTTATATTATTTTTAGTAGTAAAACATGAGTTTCATGCACAATACAATCTTTGTCTTGATTTCCGGATTTGTTTTGTTCTTGAATGCCAGTTTCAGACACTCAACCAGGATGGCAGTCTGAGAAAGCGAATCATAAGACTATTCCTAGTAGTAAAAAAGTTTTTAGACTATTCAGTACAAATTTGGACTTTCACAAGTCTTGGATGTTCAGTTTTAAACTATAAAACGATTTTTTAAATTGAAATTTGGAGGACTGTATCTTCCTTAGGAAACGTTTTTCAGAAAAATGAAATAATGCAAGTCAACTTATTTTTTGATTAGCTATCAAATGGTGAATTATTGACACTTAAAACTGGACCACCCTGTATACGACATCCTTCTATTTAGATACGATTCGATCAGCATCAGTAGAGGTCCTCTTATACCCTAAGCAGCCAATTTGTCAATGAGAATATCAAATCGTAAGCAATCGAATGCTCTAGAGAGGTCGAATAAAAGGCTAGCCACAAACATCCCATCATCCATTCTCTTATAGACCTCCGGAAATAAGAAAATAGCTGTCCCTTCCTCTTCTAAATCCATATTGCCCTTCACAGAGTGTCTTAAATCTTCCCATAAAACTGACTCTTCTATTGTAGATAAGGGTTTTGAAAATTTTTCAAACCCCCTACGAAGGATCACCCTACTCTGAGTGGACATATAATTAGGTATATGAACCAGCAGCTCGCATAAGTTATATTTGTTTATTTTGAGAATTCTAATGGGTAATCCATCCATACCAACGCTGTTTCTGTTCTTAAGACAATCAATGATATCACATGCTTCCTCCACAGTCACTTCTCTGATAAATATGAAATTCTCAGAGAGGCGACTAGTATAGGTATTGAACATTGTTTTGATACTGAATTACCAAACTTATCACTAAATATTTCACCCACAAACTGAGCTCACTTACAACTCCTCTAAATTTACAGTAGACCATCTTCTCCCAAGTTTTCGTTTATGAGAGACCATACAGCCTTTTGTTGGTAGTTCTTTTTAGGTGTAGTTATGAGCTTTGAATGTTCTTTCTTTTGACTTGTATACAAGCTAAAGATTTCACTATTGTTTGTTAATTTAGTCAATGCAAATAAGTTTTTTAAATCTGTACTACTTTTGACTATTTGAGGGTTTACGCAGGATTATTTCTCTAAGGAGCCCGCAAAGGCTACAAAAGCCTCCACTACGTCACAAGTTTTGTAAACATCCTCAAAATTTGACTGTAGCTCATTCATAAGAATCTTAAAAACGCAATATAAAAAATTTATGGAAAATTTATTAGGAACAGTATAATTTTAATGGAAAAATGGCAATTACGTTATAAGGAATTAATGACAGAGACCAGATTAGAACACATGAGAAAAGAGGATAATGAAGAAATACTCAATAGCGATAACATAAACACTACCATCAGTGGGGTACGCAATGGTTTATCCAAAATAAAAAACAGACGATCTCCAGATCCTGGAAAAATTCCAGTAGAGCTGCTCAAAGCTGTATGTCCAGCTCTAATAGAAAGAATAGTGTACTTAATGAATAACTGCTGCCAACAAGTTAAAGTGTCATTGGAATGGAAGATTGTTTACCTGGTGTCCATATTTAAAAAGGGTGATCGAAAAGATTCCAACTGCTACAGAGGATGAAGTATAATCCCGACTTTGGAAGATTATTTGGAAAAGTACTTTAAACTACTAAAAAATTGGATATCAGATTGCCCAAGATCAACGTGGTCATCTGGTCGATCTTGTACAGATAATCTGTTTATATTACAACATTTGATAGAGAAAAGTATAGCAGTTGGGTCTGAAGTACATCTAGCCTTTATCGATCTAGAGCAGGCATATGATAGAGTCCCAAGATTTAAATTATGGAATAAAAACAGCTGAGTATCAATCGACCTTTCAGACTAAAACAGAAGTACAAAGCACGAAAAGTTCGTTTTCAAGACAATTTTCATGAATCTAATGTCAATGTCCTGCATCTAAGACTATTTTCAAGACTAAAATATTGAAATTTGTCTTCAAATTATGAAAACTTACTTCAAATGCAAATTATAAGCTTCTGGTGTCACTTTTCATTAGTGCAGTCACATTTTGGGGTTCAAGTCAATTTTTAAGGTTTAAATGTATGAATTTGTAGTAAGAAATTCTTGAAAAAGTACTTAGTTTTTATGTCTACAAGTCAATTTTCAGTATTAAAGTCTCTCGATTTGCATGAAAAGTCAATTTTCAAAACTAAAGTCTTTCAGTTTGTCTGGAAACTATGAAAACTGGCTACAATAATATTTTTTAAACTTCTTAAGTGAATTTTCCGTTTCCAAGACAATTTTTAAGTTGGGTTGGGTTAGTTTTGGGTCTTTGACCGTAAAAACGTGTAATAAAGTGCTTGTTCCAAATTTGATCAATATTGCTCCAACGGTCTGACAGTTATGACAAAAAAAAAACGATTTTTTAAACAGAAATTTGAAGGACTGTATTTTCCTTAGGAAGCACTTTTCAGGAAAATGACATAATGAATGTCAACTTACTTTTTAATTGGCTATGGATTGGTGAATTATTGACATTTAAAACTGGACCACCCTGTATAGAAGCAGCCCTTTGCAAATGGAAAAATTATTGCCGACGAAGGGCAATGAAAATCCAAGATTCATATGACTTGGAGTTTATGATGAAGAATTATCTTTTCTAAGAATATGCACTTTGGGGCCTTCAGGGTAGCTTAAAGAAGACAGAATATCTGGTCACTAACTCAGATGCAAAAATTTGAAATGCTGATCAACAAAGATGTTGAAATTAAGCAGGTAAAAAATTTTTAATACCTAGAATCTTGCATCGACAAGAACAGTTTGGGAGAAACCGAAATAAAGAACCGAATCAAACGGAGTCGGAGAATAGTAGGATGTCTAAATTCCTTATGGTGGGATAAAAATATCTCAAAGAAAAACAAAAAAAGAATAAGAGACAATGGTTAATCGGTTATGGTTTAGAAGTGTGGACATTAAATACAGGCTTAAAGAGAAGATTGACAGGAGTTGAGATGGACTACTTCAGAAGAACTGCCAGAACATTAAGGCTTGAAAGAAAAACGAATGAGTACATAAGGGATAGTATGGATGCTCCAGAAACTATCATTGACAGAATAGAAAGAAGGGGGCTCAAATGGTTTGGGCATTTGTTGAGAATGCCAGACAAACGTTGGCCAAAGAAAATATTTAAGGGGAAGCCCCCAGGGAAAAAGAAAAGAGGAAGGCATTGACGCTCATGGAACGAGAGAGTAAGAAGAGCAATGGGAGCTAGAAACTTAGAGGAGGAGCATGCCTTGGACCGAGGGGATTGGCATAGGAAAACGGGAATACGGCGATAAGCTGTCGCCCAAAAATGTATTGAATTTACATTTTGGACCCTGATCCTGTAATAGTATTTAATACTACGCCACAGAAACGCAATAGTTGCTGAAGACAACATGTGGAAACGATTCCAGATGAAAGATGGCCAGAGTGGGTCATGTCGCAAAAACTACACTCGCAAAGACCGGTAGGCAGACCACCCTAAAGATGGCACAAAAGCTGGAGCTCAGCGTCCCAGGAAGAACTCAGAAGGAGGCTAAACGCAACAGATGTAGAAGATGATGCTTGAAATGAATTTCTGGGAAAGATTTGCAGGAAAATCAAAAATGAAATAAATCCTTGAAGTTGAAGCTACTTTTCGGTGAATCTGTCAATATCTCAAAATTGGAAACCTAAGCTACACTCCAAATTTCAACAAAGTGAATTTTAGCTGTTTTCAAATTCTTCTAATATCAATCACAGTGAATGACCCTGTAGTTATTAACTTTTTCTGGGTAAGAAAAAAAATCCACCAAATAACTTATCCATAAATCTGCTGCTAAGTTTTAAGCTAAAAATTTATTTCCGTTAAAGTCAGGGAGTGCGGTTTAATATTTGTCGGATATAACGAGTAAATAAATTATGCAGGAACTTTGGATTTGATTTAGGACCTGCGAATATGTTTTGTTAGCAATACTTCGCCCCTTGTGCGTGAATATAAGGAAGGAAATGTATTCATCAAAATGGGTGCCAGCGCGTGTAAAGAGTGTTTATTAATTTCCTGATTGGCATCAAACCTAAATAACTTTCGTTTAAATTTTCGTCATAAATTCTGAACGTTTCTAATTAAATCTCGACAATATTTACGCACAAACAATGAAATAAAATTATAATATACCAAAATTTATCGCTGTATCACTGAAATTGTGGACGGGCCACAAATAAAAGGGTAAGCAAAAGACATAAATCTCTCTGGCATATTAAAGGAATTTCGGTTTATCATTTAACGGTCGTATTTCAGGGGCCATATTTTTAGATCAACACTTTTCCTGTTCCTAAATCAACGTTACAGTAATCCCGCTTTGGATCGTATTTTATGTGTGGACAAATATTGGACCATATTTCCAAAAGAAGCAATAATCAGAAGTTTTCTAGTTATTCACAGCTCAAGTGAAGACCAAGCAATATTTGGTGCTGTATTTATAATATTTTCATCGAATGTCGCTAGAGGAAATATACAAAAACATCAAATAAACTTCGAAAGTAGACTGTCAGTTAAAAAAATGTTGAGAAAAAATGAACAAAAAAATTCAGCCAAACAAAAATTAGCAAAGAAACAAAAGATCTTACATATAAGATAATGAAAATGATGAAAGGTATACCTGAATATAATAAACTGAATAAGGTTATAAGGAAAAATACTAGGAACGATGTGAGACAAGACACAGAATTGATAATAACAATTAGTAAAAATCATAAAAATATGACAGTTCTCAAATCAATTAAAAGATACCAGCGGAAACATAACAGAAAAAAAGAGTGAGCTAATAAATAGTATCAAAAATTTCTACAAGACATTATATCAAGAAACGATTTCGAAACACACTAGAGATGCATGACAGAAGAATTCTTGATGTACGAAATGAGGAAATGCCCGATATCAGCACAGAAGAAGTTCAGTTAGCATTATATCAAATGAAGAACAAAAGAACAACGCTAGATGACGATATCAAGTGAAATGATTAAACTGGATGAGACTGCAACAATTGAGTGCAAAATTCTCCTCAACAAACGTTTGATACAAAGTATCATCGCAGAAAAGTTAGACAGGATGACACCATCTCCTTAAAGCTGTTCACTCTTGCATTGGAAGGTGTTTTCAAGACACTGGAATGAAACAGAAAATACATAAAAATTGATGGCAAATACCTAAACCATCTTCGAGTTGCGGACGATGTAGTTCTCATAAGTAAGGATGTTGAAATGATGAAATCAGAGAAAATAGGATTAACCACGAACCTGAGCAAGACAAAAATTATGACTAAAATTGAAAATGTTGCTGTACGTTTTGGAGAAAATGTGAAGAGTATGCTTATTTGGAACACATTATTAAATTGCGTAAAGATAATCAAACCGCTGAAATCAATAAACGAGTTCAGCAAACATGGGCAGCTACAGGAAAATTGTCACATATACTAAGAAAGAAAAATATCCCAATAAATTTGAAAAGAAAAGTATTTAATTCTTGTTTACTCCCTGTTTCGACTTATGGAATGGAAACAGTCACTCTTACCATCAATTGAACGAATGATATTGGGAATAAGTCTTAGAGACGATGTTGAGAACGTAGAGATCAGGAGGAGGAAGAACACGAGTCGCACGCCAAGACGAGTCCAGATGGACAAAGCTCATAGTTCACGTAAAAGAAGTGCTGGTAGACCGCAAAACGTTGATTTGATAATATCAGAGAGAAGGCTGGTAGAGACTGGCATCAGATGGCACACAAAATATGGAAGACGGAAGAAGACGCCTGGGGATGTCCAGAAATGGACCATAAAAGGCTGTTGAAAGAAGAAGAAGAAGAATAACTGATCTAGCAAACTCCAAACATATTTTTGAGAAGGTAATAAAAGGCACAAGTGATGGGATTAAGATCGCTTAACAACCGCAGATATGCTGATGACATCGCGATAATAGCTGATATTCCAGAAGCCCTGCAGCGCTGATTGAACCAACTTACTGCAATCAGAGATCATTACGGTATTTAAACTAATACCAATAAAAGAAAAATCCTTATATCAAAAACCCCAGAATCCCCAATAGCTATTAGTATTTATGGGAAACGAATAGAAGTGGTGGAAAAATGGACATTAGAGCCAGGGTCGAAAAGCAAGAACTACGTTCGACCGGATAGTGCAATCCAACCTTAAGTCTGAGTCGTTTTGTAAAGTGTTATTTACACTCAGCTTTTTTGTATGGCTGTAAAGCGTGGACTCTGAAGGTTAACGCCATAGAATAGAAGCCCTTGAGATGTGGATACTTCGTAGACTTCTCAAGATACCTTGGCATGTCACAAACGAGGAGGAGCTGGGACGAGCGCGGTGCGAAAGATAATTCATACACACACACAATATGAGCTAAATTCATAATGGAAGGAAAGACTCAGGACAAGAGGGACATGGACAGGAAGAAGCATTCCTGGTTGAAGAATATTAGAGACTGGACAGGTATTGATGCTCACTCCTTGTTTCGGAGTGCCCAGGATCGTCGAATATTCGCCGATATGGTTGCCAATCTTCTTTGATAAAGACGACACCCTAAGAAGAAGAAGTCAATAGCAACCGCCGTAAAATGTAAATTCGAAAGCTATCTGACAAAAATCAGTTTATTACTTTGCGCACAAACTCTGTAATGTTTGTTTACGCCTAGGTGTTCATGGTGGAAACCATGACTTACTCATTACATTGGTCGTTTAAGTTTCCTAAAAGGTCTTGTGCATCTTCAAAACTGCTCGTTAACAAGACGGTGTCATCAGCATACCTCATACTCTTAATTACTTCTCCATTTATGACTGTTACCAGCTTACCACTAACTCATCTTTTAGGGTTTCCCTACAAATAGCTTCACTATACATAGAGGTTAAGTAGAAGCAGTGATAGAATACAAACTATTCTCACACCCCGACGAATCTTCCTTTCTTCTGTTGGTCGGTTATATTGTTCCCAGTATAGGTTACTAATCATTCTAACGTAGTCGAAGTCAATGTTTCTGCTGACGAGAAGCTGACGTAGTTTGTCATGTTTCACCTTGTCAAAGATCTTATCAAAATCGATGTAACATGCATACTACACCTCTTGGTTTATGACAGCGCTGGAAAAGAACGTCAAGTGTGTGGACTTTCTTCCTTATCATAAATGCGGTTAAAGAGGTCCAGAAGAACATCATCATCAAAGAGTTTGATAAGGCTTATGGGTATCTGATCAGGACCAGCAGCTTTATCGGGTTTCATAGTTTGCTTTTCTAGTATTTCCTTCCATTGAGCTGCTAGGTATTCCTCTGTTGCTTATTAAATTAATTCTTCTCTGTACTGATTTATTTAGTGTTCTATACTCATCTTAGTTGCCTTTGCTCTTTCTACTTTCTTGCATAAGACCAATAATTTGTAATGTCATCCAGGGCTTTTTCTTGGTTCTTTTGCCTCTTAGATGTTTTTGCTATTTTTCCTAGTAGCCAACTAGCAAAGGGTATCGCTGTAAACAACATGTAATAGACTATAGGTAAATGTAAATTGTACCTTCCTAAGATGATAACAGAAATTTGGTCCCTTTTTAAATCAAAATTCCAGTCGTATCCTGTGAAGCTTTTATCCCTCAGTTTTCTGTAGCGTAGAATGTTAATTACACCCTAAATCAACAGTGTTGCAATTTACGCCTTAATAAATTTTAATCACTGAACACGAATAATATACGGCGATTCATTTAAGCGAACACAAGTTTTTCAACTGACCCAAAACGTAATAATCACAACAAATTTAATAGAAAACAAGAAATTTACCGATATTTCTTTGCATATCAAAATGATTAATGAACGTTTGGGGCGGAAAGGGCCAAACGTCAAACTGAGTTGTTCCCAGAATTGAATGGAAATAACAGAAATATCGAGAGGCCCTTTTTATTAAAATTATACGGAGGCCAGGTAAAGTTGTTTGGATTGAACTGTTTTGGCATCGGTTCAAGTCGAACACAATGTTTATTTGGCAAAAGAGCGACGAACTGTATGAAAAACAAATATTGGAATTTTTTCCGCAACTTTTACTCGTCAAACTGAGCAAATTTAACGATAAAACGTGCAGAGGCTTCCTTAAAACTATTCCGCTCGAATTAGTCTGAAAGCCCGGAATCAAACCAGGTATCTCATCGCTTCAGCTTACGAAGGATTAAGATAAACCTTAATATTTCCTTCCTGACGGCGAAAGCTCCGGTAATTAGTTCAGTTTTCTCTTTGACCGGATAAAAGGAGGCGTAAGGGCGTTGTAAACTTAGAAACCAAAAGGAAAATGGACAGTTCTAATTATGAGAATTAATACGAATTATGGCTCGGGGTAAGGTTTATAGCAAAATAAAGGAGAAACGCCCACGTTTGTTTCAAGTTAACCAATAAATTGTAATTAGTTGGAAAATGATGTCAGAAGCAATAAGTGTTATTGTTTTTGATATAAATTAATTGGAACGGCTGGATCGACACACTGTGTTCTGAACGTTGACAAAATGTTCTGAACGCAGTTTGTATTTTTCGAGAGCACTTGCGTGCTAAGGTTGTGAAACTGTTTTGTCATTTTGTGTTTGGCCATTTCTACTGTTTCAGAATTTGAGAAAAACTGTTAAATTAGAGGAGGCGTTTAAAGAACAACTGTCAAACTAAGGACATTCACGTTCCTTTAGTCCACTGCTGGACATAAGCCTCCCGTAAAGATTTCCATCTCCCTCCATCCTGTGCTGCATTTAACCAGTTGGTTTGGATGCGCTTCAGATCATCTGACCAACGAGTGGGCAGTTCTAGTCCATCTGCCGTCGTTTATTCTGGCTAGAGTCGATATTCTTGTGATGACATCTGTTACTCCACTTCTCCTTCTCACCTCTGTGTTTGGAACTCTATCTCTCAGGGATAAGCCTAACATTATTCTTTCCATGCTTCTTTGCGCTACTCTTATTTTGTTCGTAATGTTCTTTGTTAGAGTCAGTGTTTCTGCTCCGTAAGTTAGTACTGGTAAAATACATTGGCCGAAGACTTTCTTCTTAAGACACATGAGAATATCAGATCTTAAGATGTAGCTCAATCTTCTAAAGGCTGCCCATATAAGACACGTTGATTATCCCTTCCCAACCGAATCTCGTGGCCTAAGTACACTTGCTCAATGTTTAAGTTGTTCACTGTTAGGTTTTCACTGGCAACTAGATTTGTCATGAACTTTGTTTTGCCTATTTTCAGCCCAGCCTCTTTGGATGCTAGGCTCAGCTCGCTCAACATTTCTTGCGCTTCTTTGAGATCATTTGTAATTAATAACAGATCATCGGCGAAGCGAAGGTGACCAAATTTTTCACCACAAATGTTGATGCCGAGGTTCTCGATGTTTGTGCGTTTGAACATGCATTTTTCAATGACGATTTTAATTGTATGAAGATGATCTTTTGTGCGGTAGCCCTTACGAAACCCTGCCTGCTCAATAAGTTGGTAAAGACCGAGTTTAGCTGTCAGCCTTTTGGTGATTATTCTCATAAACAGCTTATATATCTGCGATAGCAGGCTAATTGGTCTGTAGTTTTCTATTTGGGCTGTATCTCCTTTCTTGTGTAAAAGTATTATGAAGGACTTATTCCATTGATCAGGCCTTATGGAGTTTCTTAAACCAGCGTTGTATAGCTTACACAGTATTTTCAGAAAGCTGATCCTATTAGTTTTATATTTTCGGTGCTAATTTCCTCATTTCCTGGTGATTACTGGGATGTCTTCTGATCCCTGGTTTTGTATCACTACACTTTCTGTTGTAGTTTTCTTATAGAGCTCCGCATAGAAGCTTCTCACGATTAGCAGGATGTCTCGCTTATTTGTGGTGGTTTGTCTATTCTTATTGTCAATTATCTTACTTAATTGTTTCTTACCCTCAGACAATTTTTTCCTAAGCACTTTCATTCCCCTGTTTTCCTCTATCACCCTAGTTATTTCCTCTGCTTTGTGTAGCCTTACATTTCTACCTGTTTCTTTAAATATAGCTTTGTTGGTAACTAGACTCTGGACTCAATAAAAGTTGGGATGTGGTTTGGCTTTAAGCCAGCAAATGATACGTTGATAACATTTTCAGAAATGATATCAGAAAAGACTTATCGACCAGATAACTTTCCACTCTAGCATATGTTTCTTCTAAATAATGAAATAGATGCAAACGTAAAATTGTCTGTAATTGTATAGATCTCGCTGTATTACCCACTATAGTAACTTGAATAATATTAAACCAGTACTCAAACTTTTCAAGATTTTTACCGACCTTAAACTAAAAACGGAATATTAAAAGAATTGCCGACCTTATTATCGCTTGCCTAAACCCATTCAAAAAGATTCGCAGAAATCGGGCTTTTTCTGAAAAAGTTTCCTTCTTAAGCCGCTTTCTGGAATCAAAAGCCGCTTATGACATGAATTTGAAATGAAAAGCCGAAGAAAAGTGAACAAGTTTTTATCTCGACTATTCTAATTGGCTTTAGTAAAGTTATTTATAAAGGCATTTTTTATTTTTCACTTTTTGATTAGGTTGTTTGAGTATCAGAATTACAAAATCAATTTTTATGTCTATTGTTGCAAGAATTGTTTCTGTTAGCGAGTTATTCTGGTTTTGTAGGTATAATAAATGCAGTATATTAATTATTTAGTTGAATCTATTTGCCTTAAAGAAAAATTGGAAAAAAAGTACATGAAAGACAAGGGTATATGTCAAGATTATTGCCTGAAACACACATTTTAGTTTATTAACAATAAAACACTTAGTAACAACACTGAAATACTAAACTAAACGTGATGAAATTAATGATAATAGACACTTTAATTATGTTAAAATTGACACTAAAACTTGACTATAAATGACACTATAAGTCAAGACATCTGTCAACCTCGTGTTTTCTCTTAAATTTTCTTTCATATTTACTGTTTATTTTGTGCACTTGATTTCTTTGTATGTTGTATACTTAAAACACGTATGCTACATAATGGATGACATTTTTGACATTGCCATTCTAAATTCCGACACGGAAGATGAAGACGACATGGATCATTTGCTGCTTATGCACTTGCATAATGAAAATAATATAGTGATAAGAAAAGAGCTCTATGGCTCTTCCATCTCTTGGGGCCTTTACATGGGTTTTGGCCTTACACTTCCCTTGTCAAATGTAAATCTAAAGCGCAATTTGAAATCTGATTGTTCTATGTTTTGTTGGAAAAATGACATAAATCATAAAACGTTGACTGACAGAAACCTGTTTGTGTATTGCGTGTAACGTACACTTTATAGTCCTGTGTATTTTAAGTTACGTTACACCGCAATACGTTAAAGTCGTTATCCGTTATTTTTCTCACAGCTTGGATCGTCCGGTATTCCCAATAAGAACAAGTGAACATTCTTCACATTCACATTTCTCATTCTTTTATTTCATTAAACCATACCATACATTAAACCACTAAACCTCCGGAAAATTCTGTCCTGCTGCAGCATATGTCTGCCCCGAACCTGGAACGAGTCTCTCCACAACTCGTCGTGACTTCTTCTTATTGTTTTTCTTATTTCTGAGAGCTACATATTTTCACTTTTCTTGGGATGTTTAACATCCCCCCCCAATTCAATAAGTCGGTCCGCCACCTCGTTCCCGTGTATGCCCCTGTGACACCACCAGGAAGGAAAGTGCACTCCGTATCCTGTCCTGTCGTGTTTTTTAGAGCCATCTGTGTATACCAGGTGTCCAAGAGCACCCTGGACATAGGAGATTAACATGGGAAAACGGTTTTGATTTTTTTGCGCCTGTACGGTTGATTTGATTGAAAAATCGTAATAATGAAAGTTGTAGTACCTATCACGGACTAGTTTTCTGTATTTTTTTCAGATCTGTAACTTGAGCCTTTTCGTCGTAAAACACAAACAAAAATGCGAAAATTTTAACTTTTTACCTGTACTGTATAAGCGGTTGTCGAGCAACCGTACCAGCAACAATGATCTGTTTACCCGTTGCCCGAAAACCGCCTATACAGTGCAGGCCAAAAGTTTAAATTTTCTCATTTTTGTTCGTGTTTTACGACGAAAGGGCTCAAGTTAGAGATCCGAAAAAAATACAGAAAACTAGTCCGTGATAGGTACTACAACTTTCATTAATACGATTTTTCAATCAAATCAACCGTACAGGCGCAAAAAAATCAAAACCGTTTTCCCATGTTAATCTCCTATGTCCAGGGTGCTCCTGGACACATGGTATATACGTGTTCCTTCCTGAGTTCCTTCGTATTTTCGAGAAATCTGAGTTTCACGTCGCCCTGCTGCTTACTCAGTCCACGGTTAACAACCGGGATGTCCTCTATTTGATACCTCATTTCGTATTGGAAGCATGGCAATTTACTGGAAACTCTAAATCTGCTTAAATATAGTCTGAACTGATCGTAGAACTGGGCAATATACGGTATTTCTTCCCTCTTCCAAAAGTTGACATTAATTCTCTTTTTTACTTTTTTATTAACTTTATTTGGTCCATAATGGGCAAAAGAGTATGATTTCTGATTTCGACTATTTTCGCAATGAATTTCGCTGCTAACCACTGTCTGCGGTGTTCCAAGTCCTTTTCTGCTGCTTCAGCCAGCAGGACGTTTACTGGCGTCGACCTCATGCACCCCAGTATCACTCGGAGGCTCTCGAACTGTACTCGGTCCATCGCTTGTCTGTTCTTCTTGCTCAAAGGTTTGAGAAAAACGACCCATAGTCCAGATGTGACCATCTTGGGGTCCCCTCCCCACCAATTTCTGCAGAATGCCTTCAACACGTTTATTATTTCCTGTGCCTTGTCTATGATCCATTTGATATGGTGATTCCAAATCAAGTTTGCTTCCAAGTACATCCCAAGATATCTCACCACTGGTTTTTGTGGGACGATGTTTCCTCCCATTACAACCTCATTATCCTCGCTCGTGCTTGCTATAGGATATTTCTAGTTGGTTTTCATAGATCCATTCTGCTATGTTCTGCAGTTTTCCATTTATCCTAAGATAGTGTCGTTGATCCTTTTTCCCTTGCAGAATACTACTAAATCCCCCAAAATTTATCCGATTTTTTTTTATCTATAAGCTATAACTCTCTTCCTTCCTTGTTAGCCTATAGCAAACCGTGATTTGATGACGTATACCAGGTGTCCAAGAGCACCCTGGACATAGGAGATTAACATGGGAAAACGGTTTTGATTTTTTTGCGCCTGTACGGTTGATTTGATTGAAAAATCGTATTAATGAAAGTTGTAGTACCTATCACGGACTAGTTTTCTGTATTTTTTTCAGATCTCTAATTTGAGCGCTTTCGTCGTAAAGACGAGAGAACCGTGTTTTGATGACGTATATATGGCATTTTTTGTACTGAGTGGAATTGTCACTTAAATTTTAGCAGCCATTTATTTAATCAGTATAAAACGGCTTTCATTGGTGGAACTAGAAAAGTTTTCTGAATTTGATTGGCTGCTAGTACAAGTGACGGAAGTCGACCTAATTATGAAACAACATGCATATTAAATTTTAAACAACCTCATTTGCTCTTGTATCTGCTTTTAATTTTTCAGCTTTCTAATGCAAATTTAAACACTTTGATCTTTCAGAGTTTCGCGTCTATCGTGCCTCCCACTCTTTTCCCCTTTAGTCTGTGCTCATAATTACTTCCGGTTCCTAGTTCCGGTTTAAAACGGACGCGGTCCGATTCCATCTCGAGGGGTCCCGAAATTAAATTAGCACCATGCCCCGACTTGAACTCTAACACACTCATCCATTTCGGATGGGTTTTTTTTAGATGTGCGGCAGTCCCTTCAATGTGCGGGGTTTTTGGATTTTCACCCACTGGCAAGCCACTGAGTGACGGGGCGTTAATTCAGTTACTTTAGTCCCGCCACTCTATTTGCATGAGGTCGGGCAAAACCAATAATGGACCAACATAATTTGATCGAATTTCACTACCTGACGGATTTTGGATTAGCTTAGGTTTAATGGACTTTCTGGCTTCGATGCAAGAGCATGTTGGCTTGGCGTTTTTTGTAATAATATTATGCTGTTTTCTTTCTTTCTATTCCAGTTTTTGTTTTCTTTTGCTGTAGCATACTCTGCCATAGCATACAGGGTACTTATGTTATGTTTATCTTTGAAAAAAATCATCATAATCATTATGCCGTTACAGCCCTGGGTGGAGATTAGCCTGCTGTAGAATTTTCTATTATCAGACGTCCTCTCTTCCTTTGCTATCCTCTAACTCCAATCACTCTCAAGTCATCCTCAATATTTTCCATGTATCGAGTTCTTGGTCGCCCTAATTATTTTTTGTGTCCTAGCCATCTAAGTCCCTTTATTTTTATCAGCCTTATCATATCTGGTCTCTGATAAATTGTGTACAGCTTGAAATTCTCCACACTCCATTTTTGTTAACGTTTCAAGAGATCCTTTGCAGGATATTTCGTTCGAAGCATCCTAGGACAGCTTCGTCCTTTTCAGTAAACTTCCAGCATTCAGATCCATCCCATTAGCACTGGTTTGTTTGGCGTCTTATTAAGCTTATACTTTGTTGTTCTCGATATATTTTCAGATTTTAACTGAAGCATTAGTATGAAATAACACCTGTTAGCACTAAGGATTCTCCTATACGTATCTCTTCAGAGATATTATTGTATCTGGGTACCAGGATTCCAAGATATACCAATTGGTCGACGGATTCTTTTACATCATCGCCAATTCTCAGGTGGTTTTGTCCACGTCGGTCTTAATCTGTTGTTGCAAGCATGTATTTTATCTTCTCCATGTTGAGCGACAGCCTAAACACAAAACAGACTGTGAAAGCTTCTTTAAATCCTGTTTCAGGTCTGTATCATCTGTATAATGTCAATATCGCTAGCATAAGCAACAATTTGGAACGACGTATTAAAAATTGTACTGTTTGTGGTTATATTGGAAAGTTTTACAACTTTTCCAATGCCAAATTAAAGAGAATACCTGATAATGTTGTTGTTATAATGTAAAGTGCTTCACTTGGTCCATCCATCGGAAATCGTGCCTTCGATTTTTTCCTGTACCACAAGTTTTTCCACATTGTCATCCTTTCTCCTGCTCACATGTCCAAAAAAATTGAGAATTCGTTGTCGTACGATAGTTTACATTAATTTGAAGTTATTCTCCTCTGTGAGCAGTCCAAGGGATTCTTAAAAGCCTTCTCCAGACCCACATTTCAAAGCTGTCCAGTTTAGCAATGTATGTGCCTTCAAAAGGTCCAGGTTTCTGCCCCATATGCAAGACAAATGTCTCGACAAGTTTGCGTTTTGTTTTAGTTGTTATTTGTTTGTTTTTCCAGATTTTATGCAGCTTTGTCATGGCAGTTTTAGCCTACAATTCTAGTTCTATTAAGTGGTGTATATATAATTCTTACCTGTTGATCGTAGGCGGCTCTAAAATCTATAAATACGTTTCTATGCCACATTCTACACTCTTTTCTAGGATTTGTCTGAAGAATGATATTTAATTGGTTGTTGATTTTTCTCTCATGAATCTCGCTTGGTACTGTCCTACCAGCTTATCCACATACGTACACAGAGTGTTCTGGAGAATACCTTATATGCAGTGTTTAACAATGTCATTTCCCTGTTCAAACATATCCCCTTTCTCATATACAGGGTGGTCCAGTTTTAAATGTCAATAATTCACCAATCCATAGCCAATTAAAAAATAAGTTGACATTCATTATGTCATTTTCCTGAAATGTGCTTCTTAAGGAAAATACAGTCCTTCAAATTTCTGTTTAAAAAATCGTTTTTTTTGTCATAACTGTCAGACCGTTGGAGCAATAATGATCAAATTTGGAACAAGCACTTTATTACACGTTATTACGGTCAAAGACCCAAAAGTAACCCAACCCAACTTAAAAATTGTCTTGGAAACGGAAAATTCACTTAAGAAGTTTAAAAAATATTATTGTAGCCAGTTTTCATAGTTTCCAGACAAACTGAAAGACTTTAGTTTTGAAAATTGACTTTTCATGCAAATCTAGAGACTTTAATACTGAAAATTGACTTGTAGACATAAAAACTAAGTACTTTTTCAAGAATTTGTTACTACAAATTCATACATTTAAACCTTAAAAATTGACTTGAACCCCAAAATGTGACTGAACTAATGAAAAGTGACATCAGAAGCTTAAAATTTGCATTTGAAGTGAGTTTTCATAATTTTAAGACAAATTACAATATTTTAGTCTTGAAAATAGTCTTAGATGCAGGACATTAACATTAGATTCATGAAAATTGTCTTGAAAACGAACTTTTCATGCTTTTTACTTTGCTTTTCATTTTCTTCGAATTCTGGACTATTTTTAGTGCTTCAAAACTGCTTTCAGCTTGGAAAATCGACGAAGACTATCTTCACCAAGTTATTGACATAGCAAACTTAAAAAACAATTTTTACATTCTTCATAGACTTAAAATGGCATTCCAAGCTTTGTCACTATTAAATCGACTTCTAGACACCTCAGTGCTAAAAATTCGGGTGTATTTCTTAATAAACTAGACTGTTTTTAGTGTTTTAAGGCTGTTTTCAGTGCCTCAAATCGAGTTTCAAGACTATCTTTACAAATTTTTTGACTTATCAAGCCTAAAAGCCAGTGTGTCCACTGACCATAGTCTTGAAAATGTTTTTTCAAGCTTCTTCACTATTAAATTGACTTCTACACTCATAGGTGCAATAAATTGTAGCATCTCTAAGAAATTCAGACTGTTTTTAGTGCTTTTTAAGACTGAAAAATCGAGTTTAAGACTCCAAAAGTCAAGTTTCTTCAGTAATAAAAGTAAAAAATGTTTGTACCAAATGCTAGAATAATAGTCTTGAGAACTAATTTTTAGAAATAAAATAGTCCGAAAATTTAATTTACTTCTAGACTTGTTGTCCAGTCCAGAAAATTGAGTTGTACACCAATTAAAGTCTTGAAAATATACTTTTGGACTCTCTTTAGTCCTAGTAAAGTCAGTTCTAGCATTAAAAGTCAACTTTTATATTATTTTTAGAAGTAAAAAATGAGTTTCATGCACAATACAATCTTTGTCTTGATTTCCGGACTTTTTTTAGTTCTTGAATGCCAGTTTCAGATACTCAACCAGGATGGCAGTCTGAGAAAGCGAATCATAAGACCATTCCTAGTAGTAAAAAGCAAGTTTTTAGACTATTCAGTACAAATTTGGACTTTCACAAGTCTTGAATGTTCAGTTTTAAACTATAAAACGATTTTTTAAATTGAAATTTGGAGGACTGTTTCTTCCTTAGGAAACGTTTTTCAGAAAAATGACACAATGCAAGTCAACTTGTTTTTTGATTGGCTATCAAATGGTGAATTATTGACACTTAAAACTGGACCACCCTGTATTGTGCAGATTGTTTTTCCACTCAACTGGCATGGTTTTGTGTTTCCCAATTTCTAGTACTAGTCTGTGGATGTCAACAACCAGCGTGTTTTCCTAATTTTTTATTAATTCCGCTGGTACATTTTCACTCCCTGGTGAGTTGTTGTTTTCCAGGCTTTGAACAGCTTGTTCCACCTCTGTTGTTGTGGATGGCTCCTGTTCTTCATTGTATTCTTCACTGGCGTTTTCTCGGTCTATCGTTGCCTGATTTTAGTTCAGGAGTAGACTAAAGTACTCTACCCATCTTTCTAACACATCTCTCTTTGTATAGATATCAGTTCTTCCTGCTCATTCTTACACTGAGTAATCCGGACTTTTCTGTAAAATCTTCTACACTCCTGTTTTCTGTTCAGTGGTTCTATTTCTGCCAGTTCTTCGTTCATTCATTTTCTTTTCTTCTGTCTGTGCTTCGTTCGTACGTTTTTGGTATTCTTCAATAAAGGCTCTTTGTTCAAAGCTTCATTCTTTTTACTCTCAGTTTCTTCCATAGAGTGTTTACTTGTTGCTATACTTCCATTACTATTAATAGTACTATTCCATTTATTTTATTTCTGGAGCTTTGATATTAGTGCCCTTCAGGTTTAAATAAACATTGTAAAGACCACCTTTAGTTTACAGCAATTTTTATACACTTTCTCATGTTTGTCTTCAGAAAAAAATAAAAATGTTAAAATTCAGAGTCAGAATATTTTTAAAACATAACCTCAAAAGTATGCAAATGATGTTTACATTTAGTTACATTATTTAAGTGTAGGTATGTATACAAATACTTAAATGCAGTATATTACCCATCCCTGATGTTCAGTAGTTAACTTATTTTGTTGTTTCTATACATTAGAAACTCTGCAATTTTTTGCAGCTGTAATGTAATCTTTTTTTTTCTGTATGCATTCTAGAACATTTTATAAAGTTTATCTTTAGATTGTTTTACCTAAATAACTGTGCTAACTGAATCTGCCATAACAACCGGTGTAGGTAGTGAATTAACTTCCACTCCTCTCTTTCCCCTTTTTCCATTACCATCCACTGTAATAACGATGGGAATCCTCTGCTAAAGGCCGCTTTCCTTGTAAGGTTAATTTAAAAACTAATTAATTTTTCAGCTCTTCAACATCCGCGAAACCTTTTTCCTTAACACAATGCAATTAGGAACAACTTTCGTCAAACGGAAGTTTTTTTGCTCAGTGCAACTGCGAGTTATGAAAATTAATACTAAAGTCTTTTTTAACATTTTTTTCAGAAGCTGATAAAGAATAAGAGTATAACAAGTCGATACGACATTTTTCTCTCAAATACTTATTTCCATATACTTATTGTATGTTTTGTATACAAAAGATGTTGTATAACCACTGCTGATACAATTTAGAAAGTCTATTTATGTCCACGTTTTCAATTATTTTCAAATGTCAGATTATCTGTGATAATAAAATAGCAGAAAGATTTAAACAAGTAAATAGGTATGAATGCAACACTTTACTTGATAACTGTCATATCCGTTATTTTATGACATTAGAAATTAAAAGTTTCATATTTTCCAATTTTTTATCTAACACATGCGGAAAGCGTTTTTCGCGCCCTTTAACTGCTTACCCTGCTGCAACTGCAGTCTCGTACGGGAAAGTACCACTTTCTGCACTGGTTAGGTAAATATCTATTATTGCACTAGTGTGGTAAAAATCTCTCATTACGTAATTCAAAGTGAGATTTCTGTGTAGAAGTACTTTTTAAATAAATTAATAGACTCTTGGGTTTTAATGTAAATTAATGGACTCGGTGGAAAATTTAATTTCGTGCTGGAGTTCCATTATGCGGTAAATAAACTAAATTTTGACAGAACAGTAAAAAAATGACATTTTCAATGTCACTGCCTAAACCGTCACAGTTAGAGCAAAATAGTTATTAAATTCGTGTTTCTCAAGTTACTTTGATAAGTTGAAATCTAATATGGCCAGGAAAAACCTTAATTTGTGTCAAGTTTCGGTAAACTTTTCAAAAAATCCTGAATAACTCGCTTATTTGAAACATTCTGTATATGTATACAAAACCTATAACCAAAGTAAGCTAATGAATGAGATTGTCACGTGACATTGACCGGACCAGGCTAAGTTGAACCGTTTGGCCGCTAGAGGGCGTCAAAATTGATTTGAATTTTTTGAAAATTGAATTTTTACCATATACACCGCTAACTAGGATGAAACTTTTACTAAATATGTCATTTGTCCGAAAAAAAAATGAATTTTTGAAAATTGGTAGTGCCTCTTTGTAAAAATTTTGAATTTTGACTTGGCCTTTAGGTTAATAGTTGAAACGTGACGTAAGGTGTCATATGTCATTTTTTTTAGAGTGTCATGTCCCAAACTCTGTCAAAAACGCAGTATTTTCAAGATCATGTCCAAAACGGTGCCAGTTAGAGCCCAAAACCCACAAATTTAGTAGAAACTGTCACTTTGACTTGTCAGTATAATAGTCTAGGAAAACCTTAATTTAGGCAAATTTTCTTTGCGCTGTTACAAATAATTGTGAATCACTAGCTTATTTAAAACATTTTGTATAGACATTATACATGATCGTAGGTAGGCATTGAACGGGGCATCACGTGACGTTGACAAGACTAGGCTAAGTTATACCGTTTGGTCGCTAGAGGGCGTCAAAGTAAAAAAACTACATTTTTGACAATTTTCAAAGGTCATGTCCGAAATGGTGGCAGTTAGAGCAAAACCGACATTAAATTCGTGTCCCCATGTCAAATTTAGTAGAAACTGTCACTTTGACAGATTAAAATCCAATATGGCGGCGGCCAGTATAGTAAGCCAGGAAAAATGATCGTTTAAGCCAAATTTCAGACAAAATTTTGACAGTTTCCACTTTATCAACCAGTAACTCTGTTATTTTGACAGCTACAGAGTGGTTCAAACTACCGATTTGCAGCCTTTGAAATCCTCCTTTGACCACCCTATATAGTGCTTTTACTAAAAATGTCAAATCAACGAGTTATTTAATATTAAGTTACTTGCAAGGTTCCATAACTTTCCAGATCTTTGTAGAAGCTTCCTAAACTTGCCAAAACGTTCTTAAGTTATTTGCAAGGTTCCATAACTTTCCAGATCTTTGTAGGAGCTTTCAAAACTTGCCAGAATGTTCTAGAGTCTTCTGCAAGGTTTCAAAACTTTCCAGGTCTTTGTAGAAGCTTCCAAAACATGTCAGAACGTTCTTAAGTTATTTTCAAGGTTTCAAAACTTTCCAGATCTTTGTAGAAGCTTCCAAAACTTGCCAGAACGTTCTTAAGTTATTTTCAAGGTTTCAAAACTTTCCAGATCTTTGTAGAAGCTTCTAAAACATGCCAAAACGTTCTTAAGTTACTTGCAAGGTGTCAGATCTTTGTAGAAGCTTCCAAAACTTGCCAGAACGTTCTTAAGTTATTTTCAAGGTTTCAAAACTTTCCAGATCTTTGTAGAAGCTTCTAAAACATGCCAAAACGTTCTTAAGTTACTTGCAAGGTTCCAGATCTTTGTAGAAGCTTCCAAAACTTGCCAGAACGTTCTTAAGTTATTTTCAAGGTTTCAAAACTTTCCAGATCTTTGTAGAAGCTTCTAAAACATGCCAAAACGTTCTTAAGTTACTTGCAAGGTTCCAGATCTTTGTAGAAGCTTCCAAAACTTGCCAGAACGTTCTTAAGTTACTTGCAAGTTTCCATAACTTTCCAGATCTTTGTAGGAGCTTTCAGAACTTGCCAGAATGTTCTAGAGTCTTCTGCAAGGTTTCAAAACTTTCCAGGTCTTTGTAGAAGCTTCCAAAACATGTCAGAACGTTCTTAAGTTATTTTCAAGGTTTCAAAGCTTTCCAGATCATTGTAGAAGCTTCTAAAACATGCCAAAACGTTCTTAAGTTACTTGCAAGGTGTCAGATCTTTGTAGAAGCTTCCAAAACTTGCCAGAACGTTCTTAAGTTATTTTCAAGGTTTCAAAACTTTCCAGATCTTTGTAGAAACTTCTAAAACATGCCAAAACGTTCTTAAGTTACTTGCAAGGTTCCAGATCTTTGTAGAAGCTTCCAAAACTTGCCAGAACGTTCTTAAGTTACTTGCAAGGTTCCATAACTTTCCAGATCTTTGTAGAAGCTTCCTAAACTTGCCAAAACGTTCTTAAGTTATTTGCAAGGTTCCATAACTTCCCAGATCTTTGTAGGAGCTTTCAGAACTTGCCAGAATGTTCTAGAGTCTTCTGCAAGGTTTCAAAACTTTCCAGGTCTTTGTAGAAGCTTCCAAAACATGTCAGAACGTTCTTAAGTTATTTTCAAGGTTTCAAAGCTTTCCAGATCATTGTAGAAGCTTCTAAAACATGCCAAAACGTTCTTAAGTTACTTGCAAGGTGTCAGATCTTTGTAGAAGCTTCCAAAACTTGCCAGAACGTTCTTAAGTTATTTTCAAGGTTTCAAAACTTTCCAGATCTTTGTAGAAGCTTCTAAAACATGCCAAAACGTTCTTAAGTTACTTGCAAGGTTCCAGATCTTTGTAGAAGCTTCCAAAACTTCCCAGAACGTTCTTAAGTTATTTTCAAGGTTTCAAAACTTTCCAGATCTTTGTAGAAACTTCTAAAACATGCCAAAACGTTCTTAAGTTACTTGCAAGGTTCCAGATCTTTGTAGAAGCTTCCAAAACTTGCCAGAACGTTCTTAAGTTACTTGCAAGGTTCCATAACTTTCCAGATCTTTGTAGAAGCTTCCTAAACTTGCCAAAACGTTCTTAAGTTATTTGCAAGGTTCCATAACTTCCCAGATCTTTGTAGGAGCTTTCAGAACTTGCCAGAATGTTCTAGAGTCTTCTGCAAGGTTTCAAAACTTTCCAGGTCTTTGTAGAAGCTTCCAAAACATGTCAGAACGTTCTTAAGTTATTTTCAAGGTTTCAAAATTTTCCAGATCTTTGTAGAAGCTTCTAAAACATGCCAGAACGTTCTTAAGTTATTTTCAAGGTTTCAAAACTTTCCAGATCTTTGTAGAAGCTTCTAAAACATGCAAAAACGTTCTTAAGTTACTTGCAAGGTTCCAGATCTTTGTAGAAGCTTCCTAAACTTGTCAAAACGTTCTTAAGTTATTTGCAAGGTTCCATAACTTTCCAGATCTTTGTAGGACCTTTCAAAACTTGCCAGAATGTTCTAGAGTCTTCTGCAAGGTTTCAAAACTTTCCAGGTCTTTGTAGAAGCTTCCAAAACATGCCAAAACGTTCTTAAGTTACTTGCAAGGTTCCAGATCTTTGTAGAAGCTTCCTAAACTTGTTAAAACGTTCTTAAGTTATTTGCAAGGTTTCATAACTTTCCAGATCTTTGTAGGACCTTTCAAAACTTGCCAGAATGTTCTAGAGTCTTCTGCAAGGTTTCAAAACTTTCCAGGTCTTTGTAGAAGCTTCTAAAACATGCAAAAACGTTCTTAAGTTACTTGCAAGGTTCCAGATCTTTGTAGAAGCTTCCTAAACTTGTCAAAACGTTCTTAAGTTATTTGCAAGGTTCCATAACTTTCCAGATCTTTGTAGGACCTTTCAAAACTTGCCAGAATGTTCTAGAGTCTTCTGCAAGGTTTCAAAACTTTCCAGGTCTTTGTAGAAGCTTCCAAAACATGCCAAAACGTTCTTAAGTTACTTGCAAGGTTCCAGATCTTTGTAGAAGCTTCCTAAACTTGTTAAAACGTTCTTAAGTTATTTGCAAGGTTTCATAACTTTCCAGATCTTTGTAGGAGCTTTCAAAACTTGCCAGAATGTTCTAGAGTCTTCTGCAAGGTTTCAAAACTTTCCATGTCTTTGTAGAAGCTTCCAAAACTTGCCAGAACGTTCTTAAGTTATTTTCAAGGTTTCAAAACTTTCCAGATCTTTGTAGAAGCTTCTAAAACATGCCAAAACGTTCTTAAGTTACTTGCAAGGTTCCAGATCTTTGTAGAAGCTTCCAAAACTTGCCAGAACGTTCTTAAGTTACTTGCAAGGTTCCATAACTTTCCAGATCTTTGTAGAAGCTTCCTAAACTTGCCAAAACGTTCTTAAGTTATTTGCAAGGTTCCATAACTTTCCAGATCTTTGTAGGAGCTTTCAAAACTTGCCAGAATGTTCTAGAGTCTTCTGCAAGGTTTCAAAACTTTCCAGGTCTTTGTAGAAGCTTCCAAAACATGTCAGAACGTTCTTAAGTTATTTTCAAGGTTTCAAAACTTTCCAGATCTTTGTAGAAGCTTCCAAAACTTGCCAGAACGTTCTTAAGTTATTTTCAAGGTTTCAAAACTTTCCAGATCTTTGTAGAAGCTTCTAAAACATGCAAAAACGTTCTTAAGTTACTTGCAAGGTTCCAGATCTTTGTAGAAGCTTCCTAAACTTGCCAAAACGTTCTTAAGTTATTTGCAAGGTTCCATAACTTTCCAGATCTTTGTAGGAGCTTTCAAAACTTGCCAGAATGTTCTAGAGTCTTCTGCAAGGTTTCAAAACTTTCCAGGTCTTTGTAGAAGCTTCTAAAACATGCCAAAACGTTCTTAAGTTACTTGCAAGGTTCCAGATCTTTGTAGAAGCTTCCTAAACTTGTTAAAACGTTCTTAAGTTATTTGCAAGGTTTCATAACTTTCCAGATCTTTGTAGGAGCTTTCAAAACTTGCCAGAATGTTCTAGAGTCTTCTGCAAGGTTTCAAAACTTTCCATGTCTTTGTAGAAGCTTCCAAAACTTGTCAGAACGTTCTTAAGTTATTTTCAAGGTTTCAAAACTTTCCAGGTCTTTGTAGAAGCTTCCAAAACTTGCCAGAACGTTCTTAAGTTCNGNTCTCNNCCAGANNGCCGCTACTGAGCACTGATCGGTGNTCATNTCTGTNCCAGGTAGTNTACCCNCACCNTAGAGCTAANCTTAATTCGACCNTTCGNTACCCNGTNGATCAGGTGCCNTGCCCNGCGATTNNCACGNGCTANGAGTCNNGNAAATTTTNATTGTNTNTACTTTNTCGCGCGTGCTANNTTNNACCCAGTTTNCTTGTACCAACAAGTTGTGTNNTNAAATTGTACNTNCGGTTACCTACNNCNANCGGGTNGCGNTANTTGGTACCGTTTAAGGGNTGTTATNNGTNGGTGANTGNCNGNTNCCGAGTTCTNTAATCGTCATGACGCTAAGNCTTCGCCANTNNGANANNNTGNACTCTCNGNGCTNTTGGTCGTNCCGGCTANGNTCTNNNTCTAACGANATGGNGGTCGANNGTNGTTANCNCCANCTGCGATTNANTTTGGTNCNANCGCANNACTCGGTNATGTTCTAACATTCNCAGCNNTGCTTAAATGTAGTCTGAACTGATCGTAGGGGTCCCCTGGGGTCCCCTCCCCACCAATTTTTGCAGAATGCTTTCAACACGTTTATTCTTTCCTTTGCCTTGTCTATGATCCATTTGATATGGTGATTCCAATTCAGGTTTGCGTCCAAGTACATCCCAAGATCCACCACTGGTTTTTGTGGGATGATGTTGCCTCCCATTACAACCTCATTATCCTCGCTCGTGCTTTGCCGACCTCGTCTAAAGAGGATTGACTCGCACTTGCTATAGGATATTTCAAGTTGGTTTTCATAGATCCATTCTGCTATGTCCTGCAGTTTTCCATTTTTCCTAAGATAGTGTCGTTGATCCTTTATCCCTTGCAGAATACCACCAAATCCCCCAAAATTTATCCGATTTTTTTAACTCTCTTCCATCCTTATTAGCCGATAGCAAACCGTGATTTGATGTCACCGTTAAATTTTAGTAGCCATTTATTTAATCAAACGGCTTTCATTGGTGGAACTAGAAAAGTTTTCTGAATTTGATTGGCTGCTAGTACAAGTGACGGAAGTCGACCTAATTATGAAACAACATGCATATTAAATTTTAAACAACCTCATTTGCTCTTGTATCTGCTTTTAATTTTTCAGCTTTCTAATGCAAATTTAAACACTTTGATCTTTCAGAGTTTCGCGTCTATCGTGCCTCCCACTCTTTTCCCCTTTAGTCTGTGCTCATAATTACTTCCGGTTCCTAGTTCCGGTTTAAAACGGACGCGGTCCGATTCCATCTCGAGGGGTCCCGAAATTAAATTAGCACCATGCCCCGACTTGAACTCTAACACACTCATCCATTTCGGATGGGTTTTTTTTAGATGTGCGGCAGTCCCTTCAATGTGCGGGGTTTTTGGATTTTCACCCACTGGCAAGCCACTGAGTGACGGGGCGTTAATTCAGTTACTTTAGTCCCGCCACTCTATTTGCATGAGGTCGGGCAAAACCAATAATGGACCAACATAATTTGATCGAATTTCACTACCTGACGGATTTTGGATTAGCTTAGGTTTAATGGACTTTCTGGCTTCGATGCAAGAGCATGTTGGCTTGGCGTTTTTTCGTAATAAAAATATGCTTTTTTCTTTCTTTCTCTTCCAGTTTTTGTTTTGTTTTGCTGTAGCATACTCTGCCATAGCATACAGGGTACTTATGTTATGTTTATATTTGAAAAAAATCATCATAATCATTATGCCGTTACAGCCCTGGGTGGGGATTAGCCAGCTGTAGAATTTGTAACCATTTGTTCCTATTATCAGACGTCCTCCTTTGCTATCCTCTAACTCCAATCACTCTCAAGTCATCTTCAATATTTTCCATGTATCGAGTTCTTGGTCGCCCTAATTTTCCTATTTTTTGTGTCCTAGCCATATAAGTCCCTTTATTTTTATTAACCTTATCATATCTGGTCTCTGATAAATTGTGTACAGCTTGAAATTCTCCACACTCCATTTTTGTTAACGTCTCGAGAGATCCTTCGCAGGATATTTCGGCAGCTTCGTCCTTTTCAGTAAACTTCCAGCATTCAGATCCATCCCATTAGCACTGGTTTGTTTGGCGTCTTATTAAGCTTATACTTTGTTGTTCTCGATATATTTTGAGATTTTAACTGAAGCATTAGTATGAAAGAACATCCGTTAGCACTAAGGATTCTCCTATACGTATCTCTTCAGAGATATTATTGTATCTGGGTACCAGGATTCCAAGATATACCAATTGGTCGACGGATTCTTTTACATCATCGCCAATTCTCAGGGGGTTTTGTCATAATCTGTTGTTGCAAGCATGTATTTTATCTTCTCCATGTTGAGCGACAGCCTAAACACAAAACAGACTGTGAAAGCTTCTTTAAATCCTGTTTCAGGTCTGTATCATCTGTATAATGTTAATATGGCTAGCATAAGCAACAATTTGGAACGACGTATTAAAAATTGTACTGTTTGTGGTTATATTGGAAAGTTTTACAACTTTTCCAATGCCAAATTAAAGAGAATACCTGATAATGTTGTTGTTATAATGTAAAGTGCTTCACTTGGTCCATCCATCGGAAATCGTGCCTTCGATTTTTTCCTGTACCACAAGTTTTTCCACATTGTCATCCTTTCTCCTGCTCACATGTCCAAAACACTTGATAATTCGTTGTCTTATGATAGTTTGCCAGTCTTACATTAATTTGAAGTTATTTTCCTCTGTGAGCAGTCCAAGGAATTCTTAAAAGCCTTCTCCAGACCCACATTTCAAAGCTGTCCAGTTTAGCAATGTATGTGCCTCCAAAAGGTCCAGGTTTCTGCCCCATATGCAAGACAAATGTCTCGACGTTTTGTTTTAGTTGTTATTTGTTTGATTTTCCAGATTTTATGCAGCTTTGTCATGGCAGTTTTGGCATACAATACTAGTTCTATTAGGTGGTGTATACTTCTTACCTGTTGATCGTAGGCGGCTCTAAAATGTATAAATACGTTTCTATGCCACATTCTCCAGTCTTTTCTCCAGGATTTGTCTGAAGAATGATATTTAATTGGTTGTTGATTTTTCTCTCATGAATCTCGCTTGGTACTGTCCTACCAGCTTATCTACATAAGGCCGGATACGTACACAGAGTATTTTGGAGAATACCTTATATGCAGTGTTTAACAATGTTATTTCCCTGTAATTAGAGGATTCAAACATATCCCCTTTCTCATATATTGTGCAGATTGTTTTTCCACTCAACTGGCATGGTTTTGTGTTTCCCAATTTCTAGTACTAGTCTGTGGATGTCAACAACCAGCGTGTTTTCCTAATTTTTTTATTAATTCCGCTGGTACATTTTCACTCCCTGGTGAGTTGTTGTTTTCCAGGCTTTGAACAGCTTGTTCCACCTCTGTTGTTGTGGATGCCTCCTGTTCTTCATTGTATTCTTCACTGGCGTTGTATAGATATCAGTTCTTCCTGCTCATTGTTACACTGAGTAATCCGTGGTTCAAAGCTGCTTCAATTGACATTGACTTTTCTGTAAAATCTTCTACACTCCTGTTTTCTGTTCAGTGGTTCTATTTCTGCCAGTTCTTCGTTCATTCATTTTCTTTTCTTCTGTCTGTGCTTCGTTCGGTCGTTTTTGGTATTCTTCAATAAAGGCTCTTTGTTCAAAGCTTCATTCTTCTTCTCTCAGTTTCTCCCATAGAGTGTTTACTTGTTGCTATACTTCCATTACTATTAATAGTACTATTCCATTTATTTTATTTCTGGAGCTTGCCCTTCAGGTTTAAATAAACATTGTAAAGACCACTTTTAGTTTACAGCAATTTTTATACACTTTCTCATGTTTGTCGTCATAAAAAAATAAAAATGTTAAAATTCAGAGTCAGAATATTTTGAAAACATAACCTTAAAAGTATGCAAATGATGTTTACATTTAGTTACATTATTTACGTGTATTTATATACTTAAATGCAGTATATTACCCATCTCTGATGTTCAACAGTTAACTTATTTTGTTGTTTCTATACATTAGAAACTCTGCAATTTTTTGCAGCTGTAATGTAATCTTTTTTTTTTCTGTATGCATTCTCGAACATTCTATAAAGTTTATCTTTAGATTGTTTTACCTAAATAACTGTGCTAACTGAATCTGCCATAACAACCGGTGTAGGTAGTGAATTAACTTCCACTCCTCTCTTTCCCCTTTTTCCATTACCATCCACTGTAATAACGATGGGAATCCTCTGCTAAAGGCCGCTTTCCTTGTAAGGTTAATTTAAAAACTAATTAATTTTTCAGCTCTTCAACATCCGCGAAACCTTTTTCCTTAACACAATGCAATTAGGAACAACTTTCGTCAAACGGCAGTTTTTTTGCTCAGTGCAACTGCGAGTTATGAAAATTAATACTAAAATTTAAAGTCTTTTTTAACATTTTTTTCAGAAGCTGATGAAGAATAAGAGTATAACAAGTCGATACGTAAAATAATAGAGAAAACTGTTTTTTGAAATATACAGGGTCGCTCAGCAACTCAATATGGACATATCCATAAGTAAAACAAAAACTATGATCATTGCTAGGGAACTTATGAGATACAAGCTGCTAATAGATAGTAAACACATAGAGGAGCAGGTCATGCAATTTAGATACCTGTGCATAGATATGTCCTTTCTCTCACGAGACGGTAAAAACCCTGAAAAACCAAATTAACAAATCAGCCATAATATCAGGATGTCTAAAGCAGGATGAATAAGCAAAAGAAGAATAAGTAAGATATGCGTCAGGTCAATGTATAGAAGCGAGAGAGGATACCAACAAGACCAAAAAGATGCTACAAAAACAAGAAGAGATCACGTAAGAAACACTGACATTAGAGCACAATGCGACGTACAGGATGTGGTGAGATGGGGAAGGCCACCACGTGAAGAGGATGACCGACGATAGACTACCACGCATTGTACCAGAGGGAAAATCAGTGGTGGAAGATCACCAAAGAGATGGAGAGACAGCTGGAAGTCCACATCTCAAGATCCGCAATCAACAGATGATGTAGATCTCTAACAAGTAGAAGAAGAAGATGGTTAAATTCAGGTTCTTGTGTTATGGAGCTTATAAATTGTTGCAGGAAAAAACAACCCTTAGTTGTCAGTATATCAAGAAAAAACTTTTCAGCTAAATTCGTTAATTATCCAACATGTTCTCGTGATATTTGTCATCAAATTCTAAAAGTTTTGTCTAATTTGGATCATTAATAAATTTGTACCCTAAATATTAGCAATATTATGTAAAGTGTTAATTTTCTATCTACACTGTGCGTGTCTGGAAAAACAGATTATCTCATAACCATGGACAGTCTATTAAAATTACCACAAGTATTCAGTGTTGTATAATAAAACCAGTCCTCGCCGGAGTTGACAAACCAGATTAAGTAAATTATTTTATTACCATAATCCGACTAGTCCCTGAAGAGCTAGGGAAAAGCTCTACCTGCTCTATTAACACACTGTTGTAATCGCTTTTTGATCATTTGAAATTTCAATCCTCTACATAAATTATTCATTTTTGTTTTACAACTTGTTTTTGTTGTTACAGCGTTTGATCAACTTTTTTTCTGAATTGTAATTGCTATTTCAGTGTCTCACCCAGTTAGAGGTTATTAAAGTTCCTTCATAACGTAAGGCGTTCTTAATTAAATTTTTCGATCTGTTTAAGTGAGTTTTACAGAATTGAGGCATTAGAAGAATGAAAATTTCCTGAATCGAATAATTAAAATTTAATTTATAGCATTCGAATCTGCAACACTTTTATTATTCCCGACCTATTTCAAATACAGACAACGATTAATTTCATATTTTTATGGAGCTTTCAACTCGGAGATTGCAATAACTTGCCATTTGAATATTCAGTGTTCGCTTCACATCTGTATTTCATTCACGCCGATTTAAATGGTAATTGCCTTTTCTCGGAACAGCTTCTTTGTTTTTAAACGGTTAACTCACTTTAAGTACTTTAAGTTACGTTCATTTTAACTTTGAGAGTTATGCACGTACTTTCTTAAGTTTTCTTAATATGCAGGTATACTACAAAGTTCTGTATTAAACTTTCCGACATAGGATAATAGTAATGGAACGAATTTTTAATAAACCGTTACGAAACGTTTATTATTTCGTGACGTCGCGCGGCAACTAATGGAAAGTTACGGGATGAAACATAGAATTTACAGCGCAGTGAAACATTAAATTACCGTGCAGATAGTTTTAATGTTTTCCGCACGAATCAACTCAAATATGGTTGATAATAGGGATAATTTTGTGATTAGTTTGTGTTCAATGAATTTAACAGAAAATTTGTAATTGAGCCGTCCACTATCTACAGTTCATGACTGGTTGTCCATTTTCGTGGTGGTTAATTGTTAAATTGTTTAATTATGTTTAATTAGTAAAAATATGGAAAGACTACATTACACAACTATTCGAAGATGAAAGACGACAAACCAATCTTGATAATATAGAAGGGGATTTAGGCCCGGACATAATTAAGGATGAAGTGACATATGCACTGGAGATGCTGAAGAACGGAAAAGCTGCAGGTCCGGACCAACTGCCAGTGGAGATTCTTAAGCTGATAGAGGAAGACCGGATTCATATTTTGGTAGAATTAATCAATACCATATATCGAACAGGAATAATACCAAATGACTGGTTGCTATCAACTTTTATAACTCTTCCAAAAAAGAAAAATGCCAAGCAGTGCTCTGACTACCGTACCATTAGCTTGATGGCTCACATATTGAAAGTCCTGCTGAAGGTAGTCCATGGTAGAGTATTCAGGAAAATAGACATAGACATCGGCGAGACACAATTTGGATTCCGTAAAGGCCTAGGAACAAGGGAAGCGCTAGTTTCACTCAATGTCCTGCCACAAAGATGCCTAGACATAAATCAAGACATATATACATGCTTTATAGACTACAATAAAGCTTTCGATAAAGTGAGGCATGACTTGCTCATAGAAACATTAATAAAGAGAAGAATAGACCTCAGAGACATAAGAATAATATCAAACTTATACTATGGTCAAAAAGCAGTAGTACGAATAGAAGACATGACATCAGAAGAAATAGAAATACAGAGAGGTGTTCGTCAAGGATGTATACTATCACCAATCCTCTTTAATCTGTACTCGGAGGACATAATAAATAGGGCACTTGATGATCAGAACATAGGCATTAAGATCAACGGCATGACAATAAATAATCTGAGGTATGCTGACGATACAGTTATTCTGGCTGGAACATACGAAGATCTGCAGACGCTAATTAATAGAATGGTCACGGTAAGCGAAGAATATGGACTATCACTGAACATAAACAAAACAAAATATATGTTGATGACAAAAACAACTCAGGACATTCGTAGGATATATGTAAACAATCAACCTATTGAGAGAATAAGAGAATACAAATACCTAGGCACGACCATTAATGAAAACAACGACAGCTCCCAAAAAATACGAATCAGAATCGAACAGGCCAGAAGCACATTTATAAAAATGAAAAGGCTTTTCTGCTGTCGGGATCTAAACCTGGAATTGAAAATACGACTAATGAGATGCTATATGTGCTGTCCGTACTGTATTATGGGATGGAAGCCTGGACGCTGAAGGTAACCGAAATGAGGAGACTGGAAGCGTTTGAGATGTGGGTATACCGAAGAATACTGAGGATTTCATGGATAGGCAGAATAACCAACGTGGAAGTGATGAGACGTATGAATAAGGAGAGAGAAGTTATTACGACAATTAAGGCCAGAAAATTGCAATATATGGGACATGTCATGAGGGGGGAAAAGTATCGAATATTGCAACTTATTATGCAAGGAAAAATCGAAGGAAAGAGATCTGTGGGGAGAAGACGTAATTCATGGCTGAAGAACCTTAGAGAATGGTTTGGTTGCAATAACAACGAACTATTTAGAGCTGCGGTCTCAAAAATAAGAATCGCCCTGATGATTGCCAACCTTCGAAACGGAGACGGCACCTGAAGAAGAAGTAAATGTTTTTAGTTTTATTTGTGGTAAGAGGATGAAGAGAAACGAATACTGTACCTTTCAGATCATGATCCGACTCGAAGGACCATGTTTAATATTGAGGAGGTTTTTAAGTTGAAGTTGGGTGGATAGAGTGGCTGAAAGTCTTGAGTTCTGTTTCAGTACTGATTATTAAGAACCACAGTGGTTCAAAAACAGTTAAAATCCATAGTTTCGACAATCGTCCGCGTATCTCAGATCATTTACTGTCACGCATCAATTCTCTTGATTGTCTATGTCTCTTGATAGACTATGGCCCACCATGTGTATGATTTCGTCCACCCATCGCTTTGGTGATCGCCCACGTGGTCGCCTTACTTCAACACTTCCTTCCACGATTAGTCTTTCCATCGAGTCTGTTTGTCTAGAGATGTGTCCAAAATACCTCAAAATTGATTGACTAATCGGGTGTTAATATACAGAGGGTATTCCAAATGTTTCTAAACGGTCTACCTTTTTCCACAAGGTGAAAGCTACAAATATGGAATTAATGGATGCAAATCTTTTATGCATCCACCATCCACACGTTTAATTTTTGAGAATGATGTTCTCTCATCCAGTGAGTATTTTCTCCTGACCAGTATCTGCAATTGTGCCGATTCACAAATCCATTTAGACAAAATAAAGCTTCATCCGAAAATACAATGTTATGTGTAAAATTTCGATGTCTCTTGTGCATGATGTCCATAACTTGTTGACCAAACTGCATTTGTCTGTCAGGATCATCCTCTCTCCTTCTTGTAGCAGTTTTAATTTGTACGGATGTATTTTATTGTTTTTTAAAATTTTATGGACAGATGTAATGCTGTTGTTGTTTTCTAGACCATTGGATGTTTGTGGGCTATCCTGGACAGACAATAAAATATCCAAAGATTTTTCTTCTGTGGTGGCGGTTCTCGGTTTCCCACTTTTCGGCAAATTTTTAATACTTTCTAAGGTCTTAAATTTCTGAACAAGGTGGTATACGGTAGATAGGGATATCGGTTCTCGATCGGGGAATGTCTTGTGCTTGGCGATATGAACGTCTTCTGACATCATATCTGACCATCATGAGTAATTTTACTCGTTCTCTTTCGTTTAGTTGGACCATTTTCTATTCAATTTGCAATGCGACTTGATACATCATAAATGATGGATACGAAATGTTAACTTGTTTTGATTATATTGAAGGATCGACATCAGAGAAGTCTAGTCCATCTTCTAATTGCATGGTATCACGTACCTTTTTGCAGTCGATTTCCATATTTTTGTTAATTTAGTTGTTGCGGTTCTTGCCATGGCAAGTCTTCGTTGGATTTCCATTTCGCAACCTTCCGAATTTATAATAATGGAGCCAAGGTAATTAAACGTGTTAACCACCTTGAAACCAGCTATTCCTCGAATATGAGGTTTTTTGTTGTTCTGTCGATCTACTATCATTCTAAAAACGAGTAGATGACAAAGATGATGACAGAACAAATGAACAGCAGGAATAGAATCTGAGGAAGTGCAAACCAATACGGGCGTACGACAAGGGGACAGACTTAGTCTTACCCTGTTCAACATTATTATGGTCTAAATCATTGAAAGTATTAAAAAAGTGAACGCTGTAAGTATTATGCTATGCAGATGATGCAATACTCACAACAGAGAATTAAGACGACCTACAACGCCTGTTATACAAGACTAAAGTAACATCACACAACTTTAACATGGACATCGCAATAGAAAAAAACATAGTCAATGGTTATCTCTAAAGAACCAAGATGATCCAGCAGGTGGGAAGATTCCATTACTTATCAGAGAAGAACTAGAAATACAGGATGTGGTAAGATGGGCTAGAACACGCTAGAAGATGGCGTAGTAAAGAAGGATGTAAGTAATAACCGCACGTCTCGTTTAACTTGTTGGGCCAAAAGGGTGTCTTGAAAATAAGGATTTTTTTTCAAGAAAATAAAGAAAATTTATTTATTTAATTTATAGAAAAGGTACATTTTTGTAGGGATGTCAAGTGTTTACCATTATAGTTAGTTTTAGTAGGATTGTATGTAGTTATTAAGAAAATTATCAGTATTACTTGATGAACTTCAAAGGAGGTGAAAAAGGTGGTACGTGGAGGTAGAAGGTGGGAAAAAAGGTTTTTTATTTACAACCATATATGTAATGCTGTCATTACTAACGTCATTGAAGGTTAGGAAGTATCATATTGCGCACCTCTACTTCCCGCCCTCACTTCCCGCCCTCACTTCCCGCCCTCATTTACCGCCCTCTAAAATTGTGATTGTTAATATTTAAAAAAAAAAAAAAAAATGATGATTGAATCAAATTTTTTAAATGTCAGATAAAGTCGGATCGATATTCAGTTCGCAAATAATAAATTGAGAAAAATGTCCTGGATTACAACTCGAATTGTATGCATTCTAACGGTTATAATGCCTATAATACATTACAATACTAAAATTAACATGATCTAAACTAAAACAAACTACTTATTGAAATTAATGGTTACATTTGAATTATTATAAGTGTTTATAGAAATATTTAGGCCAGTACTGGCGTCTCCAACAGTTGTCTCTTTGGTCGACAAATTAATTTGCTGCTGAATGACTGAGGTTTGTGAACTACTTGCAACAGCTTCAGAAGACATGGCACGTTGGGACAGCATAACAGAAAAGCAGAAGAAAAGCATATAGAAAAATGACTGCTTGGTAGTTTTTTGTTAAATGTAATATTCTAGATATGTTCAGAATGAAACAATGATTTGTAAATTTTGATAGAAATATGATGGTTGTAAATAAAATAGTATACAAACCTCGGTAGGAAGTTTCAATCCTGTCTCGAGATTTTAGCTAAACCTCGACGCTTCGCGTCTCGGCTATCTAACTAATCTCTCGACAGTAATGAAACTCTTCCCACCCCGGTGTGTAATATACTATTTTGTTTTTGGTTGTTGATTGTCAAGAGAGACTTTTAATGAGAGCTGGAAAGTCAGTTTTCTAAAAAATTGGAGCTAAAATCAGGCTATTGAAGATCAGGGGATCTTAGAAAGCTTTTTCCTTCCGGAACGGAAGTTACTGGGTGTAACACCGAGTGCTACCAGCAATTGTAGCGTCTAGTCCACGTTATGACATGGAGCAGATTGTGATAGAGGACCTATTCGAGAAGTGGTTAAATCGATAACCGAGGAGGCCTCCCGGCTGTTACCGAGATACAGCCTTTCCAGTTAAAAATCCACCTCAACGGAAAAGAAGATGATTGGTCAACTGACGGTTTATTTTGGACGATTTGGACTCTTTGACGAAGAGTATTAGTTGTAAGTAGTTTGTAATTTTTTGTATTAAAGACATTTGTAGTTTCAATGATATATTTTAGAAGCAGCATTTTTAGAAAGTAAGTTAGATAGGTTTAGTTATTTACCTTAAAAATAACTTGGCATCCCTATTATAGAATTTTTATTCAAGCTTATTTATTTGAATTTTCTTTATTTACTAGATTATTAGAATGAATGGTCAGGGTGAATCTGATACCAGTTATGATGATATTATCATGCAACTAGGAGGTGAGGGAGATTTGAGTAAATCTCATCTTCAGGATGATAATAATTACGACAAGCGCTTTACAATTTAAACGTGACAATATTCAGAATGTGCCACTTTTTAAAAGCATTTGCAGGTTAAATTTCTGATAAAAACATACGTGTTTTTTCACCTTATTGACATCATTTAAAAAGTCTTAAAATATTTTTTTATATAATCGTGCAAAAAAGTACACTTTTTTAATGATTTTTAGTGCAAAAACATTTTCTTTTTTGTTAATCTAAACTTTATTTTCGAAGAGAACAGGACAGGGCTATAATTCTTAAAGAAATGAAAAGCGTCTATCGAAATGGGCTACGCGATCTCCGGACAGTCCGGACTTCACTTTTGGCCCCTTTTATGGGGCGATTTGTAATGTAAAGTTTCCCAAACGAAGCTATAAAATGTGAACGAGTTGGTAAAATGAACGTGAACATCCTTTTTCCACCCGACGACCTTGCTATGCACGTAACAAATTTGATTTCTATTCCAGCGCTTTCCATGTATGGCAAATCGAAGTTGTTTGTTGTCATTAGGGAAATTTTAACTATAACGAATTGAAATGACTAAGTAACAATGTCCTGAAGAAAGTTCTTGTATTTCCTAATAAAAAACAATGAATCTTTTAGGGCCAGTTGTATAGGTTATACTTAAACACTAATCTGAAGTTAAACTGTAAGACATCAATGCTAATGTCTTGTGAATTTAAACTCCAGAATTATTGGTGTGACTTGAAATTAAAAAAACCTCTGAACTGAACAAAATCATTGCCGGTTAGAAAAGTTGCTCGAGATCCAAGAAAAAAAATGTCGTTGCAAGATAATCCACGAAACTAAAGTTAAAGTTTAGAGCACGGTTTAGTGGCAAATTCATTACTGCACCAGGATTATTTATTGCTAGTGCAAACTTGCTGGACCGTCCAAAGATTTATAGAATGACACAGCAGAGAAAATCATGTTCCAGGCGAGCGCCTACCTCTCCCGATTCCAATTTCGAGGAAAGGCTTTTGTGGTGAGTTGAGAGTTTTTAGCAACGAATGAAACACATTGCAATTTCTACTTGTGGGTAGTTTGATACAGGTATTTAAATATTTAAAATGTGTAACTTGTTTTAATGGTCGTCCTGTTACTTTAAATCCAATAACCAATAAATTGTAAACGTGTGTCGTAAGTCGATCCGTAAAATACATGAACTTTATAAGTTATAAGTTATCTTGAGGCAAATAAATAACGTTGAGGGTAAATTGAAGTTTGTCGTTTATTAATTAGAAAACTCTGTCAATTTACTGCAGCACCGTACTTGACGTTTTTGAACCTTTCACTATCTATGAAACCAATTAGGAAAAATTCGAATTATTATTATAATCTAACAGAAAAAATTAAAAGGCAAATTTACACTACTTTAAAAAAACATCGAGCTCAATTTTCTGATCTTGAGAGGCGTAATCTTACGCCACATAATAGCAAAACACCACATTTTTATGGTGTTCCTAAAATTCATAAAAATAACATGCCATTAAGGCCAATTGTGAGTAGTATAAATTCGCCTACTCACTCATTAGCTCGCTTCTTGCTAAACATTTTAAATCCTTTAGTAGGTAACACAGATTCTTACATAAAAAACTCTCCTCACTTTCTTGAAAAACTCAAACATATCGACATTAATCCAAATCATATTCTGGTAAGTTTTGATGTTGTAAGTTTATTCACGAACGTCCCAGTTGACAAAACTCTTTCAATTGTTAGATCTAAATTGCAAAATGATTCAAGTCTTGGGGAACGTACAAGCTTAAGCGTAAACACTATTTTAGAACTTTTAACAATTTGTGTTAAAACAACATTCTTCCAATATGGAGATGATTATTACCAACAAAATTCTGGAATGGCAATGGGTTCTCCATTGTCTCCAATATTAAGTAATATTTTTATGGAACATTTCGAAGAAAATAACATTAATAATTTTTAATTATAAACCAACAATCTGATGGAGATATATTGATGATGTTTTCACAATATATCCATTCGGTAATGATCATCTCAAACAATTTCTAACTCACATAAACTCAATAAATCCCACAATCAAATTTACAACAGAAACTGAACAAAATAACGAACTTCCATTCTTAGACATTCTAATCAAAAAAGACTTAAACAATTTGAAACCAAAGTATACAGAAAACCAACCCACACAAATAGATATTTAAACTACAAATCCAATCATCCAATAATGGTAAAAAAAGGTATTGTAAAAAGTTTATTTGATAGAGCCAAAATTATTTGCAATAATGAACAATTTAATAAAGAAAAATTATTCATTAAAAATGTTCTAAAAGAAAATGACTATCCTGAAACATTTATTAATAAATGTTTTAGGGATTTAGAACATCCAAAACAATCTGGAAATCAAAATCAAATTTTACCTTTTACTAACCTTTTTATTCCTTACATTCCAGGTATTTCTGACAAAATCAAACGAATAGCTAAAAAATATAACATCAGAACAATATTTAAAACTCAAAACACATTAAGATCACACTTAACTAAAACAAAACCTCACAATGAAAATGAATCTACAAGAAACGTGATATACTTATAAAATTTCTTGCGAATGCAATCAATTTTATATTGGTGAAACCTCCAGACCTTTAAAAAAACGTACTAAAGAACACCAAAATTATTTAAGAACTGGAGACTTTCACAAATCTAATATATGCCAACACGCGTTTGATAATGATCATAGAGTCAAATGGAATGAATGTAGTATCATAGACAAAGAAACTTTTTCAAAAAGACGTAAAATAAAAGAAAGTGCATATATTAGATTAAACCATGACTCCTGTGTTGCTACATCCTCTATTAATATTGACCAATCTTGGTTAAATATTCTAGAGGAGGAGATAACACTTGGTCATATCAAACGAAACTGAAATTCTTGTAATTTTGTTTTCATTATAAAACCCACCTTTCACTACAACAATAGATAACCTTTCCTATTGGAATGACAAAAGTCAAAATTTATGTCAATTTTTATTGACAAAACCCTTCTCAGAGTTCCAAATTGAACATTATCAGGTTTAATATTTATTAAGTTGTTGTTTTCTGTGTTCTGCCGTTGTGTTCTTTCTTTTTTAGATTCTCTGAAGACGGTGGTAGATTTTCCACCGAAACGTCAGCGTTTTTAGGTAACAAGACCGAGCCTAAGTCATTGGTCTTGTGTTGGGACGACTAGGTTAATGTTATTTTCAACTTAGTTGAAAATAGTGCGAAATTCCATTTTCCCAACAAACTTTTTTTGTGTGAGACAGAAGACCCAATAAACAAAGAAAAAATTATTATAATCTATTACAAGATATCTACTTTTTGCTATGCTCGTTGGCAAAAAAGTTGAGTTACTATACAGTCTGCTCACAATCTTGCTGGATCAATTCCATCTATAGAATTTTGATATTTTGCTCCCTGTGTTCTTTTAACTGGCCCAACAAGTTAAACGAGACGTGCGGTTACTACTTACATCCTTCTTTACTACCCCATCTTCTAGCGTGTTCTAGCCCATCTTACCACATCCTGTATTTCTAGTTCTTCTCTGATATCTATCTTCTCTGATAGGAATAGCTGGTTTCAAGGTGGTTAACACGTTTAATTACCTTGGCTCCATTATTATAAATTGGGAAGGTTGCGAAATGGAAATCCAACGAAGACTTGCCATGGCAAGAACCGCAACAACTAAATTAACAAAAATATGGAAATCGACTGCAAAAAGGTACGTGATACCATGCAATTAGAAGATGGACTAGACTTCTCTGATGTCGATCCTTCAATATAATCAAAACAAGTTAACATTTCGTATCCATCATTTATGATGTATCAAGTCGCATTGCAAATTGAATAGAAAATGGTCCAACTAAACGAAAGAGAACGAGTAAAATTACTCATGATGGTCAGATATGATGACAGAAGACGTTCATATCGCCAAGCACAACACATTCCCCGATCGAGAACCGATATCCCTGTCTACCGTATACCACCTTGTTCAAATCCCAAATTGAATCAAAATATCAAAACTGAACTGAACTAAACTTTTTCATTAGATAACGTCTATTCAAAGTAGGTATAGATCAATTTTTGCTCTTTTTACACTTGTGTTTCCTGTAAGTACACGTTATACAGTCATGCTTCCTACTTGTGGGAACCAAAATCAAACAAACTTCTTCAGATCCCAGGCTGTTACGAACGTTTAAACCATTAGAATTGTCAGCTCCTAAAAAGGTTCTTTAGGCGTACCGACTTCCTTTATAACTTGATGGCATAACTAAAGAGCTCCACTTACACTGACCGACACCTCACCCTAGTACACACCCCTCTTTTGCTTCAACATTTTCAAATTCAATACACTCTGTACAAGAAATAATTCAGCTACTAAACAAACCACAACTACAATTTCACAATTCAACTCTCTTTACTTCACCGCGTTCACAAATTAATGGAGTCGTCTACCAAAAAAAAAATGTTTTCTCTAATTTTTAAATAACTCTATTCTAATCTCTGTACTAAATAAAGTACAGTAAGAAGTACTCAGAAATATATTGTGTGGTTGTAAGGTACCTCCTAAACTTGTGTCAAGTTCGGTGATATGCCTTTCTTCCTCTGAGGATTAAACAACCAAACTTTATCATCCTTCTGGAACCCTCCCGAATTGGCCCTAAGATCATAACGAGCTTTCATCTTGTCATTAGCAACACTCAAACTTTTCCTGACAAGCAATTTTTCTTGCAACTAATCAACGTAGTCCTCAACGCCTTTGCTTTGGCCTGTTGGAGATCCAAACACAACATCGCATGTAAGTCGAAGTTCTCGACCAAAAAGAACTTTAGTGTTGAGTTGTGGACTGCTGCTCTATAGAATATCAAGAAGAACGGAAAATTCTGGTCCCAGTTCTTCTGATGTTGGTCGACAACTTTTGAGAGATGTTGCTCTATGGTTTTATTGAACCTTTCGACCATACCATTCGAATGGGATACAGTGGTGTTTTTCGGGTTTTCCAAAAGCCTAGCAGGTCACAGAGCCTCTGGAAGAGAATGGACTCAAAGTTTCGTCCCTGGTCACAATACAGCCCCAACAGCACACCAAATCTTCTGAAGAAGTTTTCGATGAGGACATCAGCGACTGGCCTCTTGATTTGGAAAAGCAAACACTTCAAGCAATTTGCTAAAGTAGACCATCAATATTTGTCACAGGAAAAGGTGTAACAACATCTATAGCCAAACGTTCGTTGTACTGCTTCATTAGTCCCTGGGTTCTTCTCTAGGGACCTTGGCTAGCTGCACAAGGGGAACATTATTGACACCCTGATTTCACGCCTTGGCAATAGTTGACGAATTTTGTGCAGAGTCTTATTGACTCGCAAATAAGCACCAGTTTTCTTTTATGCATTTATTGAAGTACGTAAACCCATCCTTTGGGAAGTACCAGCTGCTTCCTTATCTCTTTACCATCGGCACTTTCCCGTGCTCTTTTTTGCAAGACGTCCTTAACTACAAGCAAGTCCCACTGAGACCAAACTGCTTTGAACGTCAGGCTTTTGCTAGAGATTTCTTGTCATGTTGGTCTTGGTTCGCTTTGTTCCTTCCACAGCAATGTGTCGCTTTTTTCTAGTTGATCCTTCCCAACTTGATCGGGAGTCTATTTATTAATGGCTTTCAGCTGAACCATTCTGATGGGCACAATTCCTTCACGCTGGTCTGCTTTCTGGCAATGTTTGCATTCTTCTGCACCAGGTCTTCTTGATAGAGGCTCGATGCTTGATGTTGAAATTATACTTCTGGAGTTTTTTCTTATTTGTTCTGGATAATCGTACGTCCCTCGTTGGAGAACGGAACGGAAGTCTTTCTCGCGCCAATATTTTTTGGCTGGGAATGCGGCCTTAGATAGATGGGTCAAGCAAGACTACCGCTTTTTACCCTCCCATCGCTGTAGACCAAATGGATAGGTCTGGAAGAGGAAGTCGGTACAAGTCCAGGAATTTTCCCTTTCGGGAAGTTCCCAGAGTTGCATCGGCATCCTCTGTCCTGGGAAAAGGATGCCCCCGCTGGCGGAGGGAATCTTCTGGCGCCCTTTTGTCCTCCATTTCTTCTTTCATCGTCAGCTTGTCCATCTCTGGTGGTCCTGGCAAACTATAGGATGTCCAAACAGCCGGCTTTCGTCCGTCTGTTTTTACATCCTAAAGTTTTGGGGAACAGGAAGCCTTACTCGACAATCTCGTTTAATTTATCCCGTTCGTCCGCATCGATAACACGCCATTCTACTGGTAGGGCGTAATCCGTTTAACTGTGTGGACTGTGCTCTCCCTAATGCTTCAATTTCGTTCATTGATGCAGCAACACAATCGGCTGGCAGTTCTTTATCTTCTTGAATAGATACGGCCCTTGGATTTTAAGTCATTACAACGCTCGAACCAGCAATTCACTGCTGTTGCTCCCCTTGAGCATCTTTAGCCTTTTGGTTACCTCCGGATTCGTAATCCCTTTCACAAACTACTGTGCCCCAAATTCTTCTTGGATTTCCTCCGGAACTGCTGGGTAAGCCAGATGGACAAGGCGTCGAACTTAGGCTTCAAACTCTTGTAAATTTGCACCAGGTTTCTGCTGTCGTATATTTTAACTGGGTTTGATAGCAGTTATTAGTGTTTTGTAGTTGCTTCGTAGAGTGATAGGCAGCGCCTGTAACAGCTCCAAAGCAGGTCCTACCAGTGACAGAAATTTGTGGCATTTGCCTCAAATAGAAATTACTACGTTGCCCATATAGTTTGATCATTGTCAGTGGGAGGCTTGATCTTGTTGATCCTGTTTCCGGTGATTATTGGAGAACTAGATCTGGATTTGCTGTTTTTCTCCTCCCGAACTCCACTTAATTTCACTTGAACATCATATTTCATATTTGCTAGACTAGGGTAGCCAGAACGAACCAATATTTCTGTTCGTTGCTCTTCTTTTTCTTGTAGTCGAATATCTTGTTGTCGCATTTTTTCTTGTTCTTTTTCTTATATATATATATATATATAAACAATCTTTATTTTCAATAGAAAAAAGGCTATCGACCACTTGGTCTTTCTGCCTATGTATACAGTGGGATTTTTTATGGTTTTAGTATACATGTTAACTTATCTCTAATTATTTACAATTTATTTACAAAAAAAAATAAAAATCTTAGTTAAAGCGTTCTAGTAGGGTGGCAGTGGGAAAGAGGTAACGGGATTGTCTGGTTTGTCTTGTTATGCACAGTGGGTTTATTATTGTCCAGTTGTTTGGATTATTCTTCCATTTGTTCTGTAGTTGTATAAGTCTGTCTGTTATTTTGGTCATGTTTGTACGTTCGTAGAGAAGTTGGTTGGATGGGTTGTGTAGTGGGTTTTCTGGGTGTCTTATTTTGGTTATTAGTCTTAGAGCAATCTGTTCCGTAGTCTGAGTATATCTTTTAGTTTTGTCAGTAGCGTTTGCTCTAAGTAAGTGTCCGTAGTCTAAAACTGGTCTACAGATGGATTTGTATATTTGTGTGGCGGTTTTCGTGCTAATACCTTTGTTTTTGTATGTCAGTGATCTAAAGTGTTTTGTCCGTTTAATAGTTTCAGTTCTTGCATTTTTTAAGTGTTTTGTAAATTTTAGTTTTTGGTCCAGTATTACGCCTAAGTATTTTACGTCATGTTTGGGTTCAGTTATGTGGCCGTCCGCGGTTATGTTTGGGGAGTTGTCTTTGATCCTATGGTTTGGTAGTAAAAGTTGGTTTTTAGTTGCGTTGGGGGTCAGTCTCCATCTGTAGAACCATGTCATAGTATCGTCAGTAAGTGATTGTAGTTTTGACGCTGCTTTTGAAGTAGTTTTGTCGTGTACTATAAGTGCAGTATCGTCTGCGTATTGTAATATGTATGCGGTTTTGTCAAATTGATTTTTGTCCTGCTTGTTGTGATTGTATATGTCATGGCAGTATAGGTTGTAAAGTAAAGGTGAGAGGGGCTTTTTCTTATTTTCGTATTCTTTCTTGTTTTTCCACCATTGCCATAATAGTTGGTCCTTCACAACTGCGTTTTGACGTCTTGTTATTGCCATAAAATAAATTAAGCACACAACCAACTTTAATGCATTTTCCTGGTTAAAATTTGATACATACGCTATAGCTTTTATGCTTAAAACTGGTAAACTAACTAGTACTAGTACTAAAGATTGGTTACTTTGAACCTAATTAAACTAGTAATCTCTTGTCGAAATCCATAGTCAACTTAATCTTATAATCTAAGAATCAATTAGTAACGGTTATTTACAGTTGGGAGTTGGGGAGAGTAATAATTCAATTTATTAGTCCAATATCACCTGCGGCGATGTGGAATCAATCAATTAATCACCAAACCATCAATTTAATTAACCAATTTTAATAGAAGAATGGAAATAAATTGGATACAATAAACACCAATTTGTAATCCACGAGTGGTGGAATTGATACTACAACATATTTTTTTTAATGTCGTAGAGGAAAAACCTTTACACCAGCTAGCTGACGTATAATTTAATTTAAAGAAATCTTAACAGGCTAGAACAATACCTTCAATTATCTCTTAAAACAAACGGGGGAACCAGAAGACAAATTGCTACGTTACTTTTTCTTCTCACATCTCTCAACTGAACCATCTCCCACTTTTTAATATTAAAAATGCAATTTTCTCGAGTACACGAGCCATTTTGGCGTGACGTCTTAAGGCACGTTAAGGAAGCAATTAAAAACAAAGAAAACTTCTAGTGGGAACTTTAATAAATGTCATTTGCATTCAAGCCTTTCCGATTCAGGTCAAATTTTCTTTTGAATAATGCCTCTCCCAGATTAACGCGACTAAAACTGAATAAATTATTTTGTCGTTGACGTTAATAATTTTAATGTTGCAAAGGATCGCGGTTTTGAAATGGCCCTGTACGAGAAGAAATACGACTTTTTGATAGGTTTAAGTTACAGTTAATTAGCTTAAAAAAGGCAATTAATGAAAATGGTCATGAAAACGTCTCTAACAGCGATGGAAAAGCTTTCAGAGTGGAAATAGGTTTGTAAAAAAGAATGTGAAGAAGAATAAAAAATAAGTGTAGTCTATTTTTGTACTGTAGTCCATATCATAGTCTATTTTTAACTAATTTCTCAATGATTCATTCTTCTATACACGTCTAAGTCTTCTGTGAATCACATTGTATATTAATGATGATTGGTTGTGTATAAAACCAAATAACCGTTTTAAATCTATTGGACGATAAATCATGCGAAAGCTTTTTCGTAATTAATGAACCGGCATATAAATTTCCAAGCGAAGTAATTTGTTTTCAATTCAATAGTTTTGCACTCATTCGGTTTACTATATGGCAACCATATTAATTACACTATCAATTTTAGGGATGTGTTTCATGTAATTGGACCAAACATGACACTATAAGAGAGAACCATAACGCAGACAGAATACCTCAGCACATGTTACTTTGACATTTTAAAACCATTACTGTTTAATATTTAGTGAATGTTTAGTAAAGAAGAAAACAGATTTTTTTTTAGTTCATTACAAGTTTATTAAGATCAAATATTTTTGGAAAAAATCAAAGGAAAAAATCTGGTGCCGTCAAATCAGGAGAATGGGGCGGCCACTCAATATCTCCATTTTTTGATATTAGCTTGGCAGGGAAAACGTCTCTAAGATGATCGACCGTTTCACGAGCTGTATGACATGTAGCCCCATCCTGCTGAAACCAGAAGTTTTCTAAGCCAAGTTCTTCCAACTGTGGTTGCAGAAATTCACGTATCATTGTTTGATATCGTTCTCCATTAACCGTAACTGCATTTCCCCTGGCATCTTCAAAAAAGAAAGGTCCATTTATTCGATCAGATCATAATGCGAACCAAACAACGACCTTTCTATCAAACTGCGGCTTTTCTATTTCCCAAAAACTTGGATGTGGATCTTCACGTGGATCTTCCGCAGACTTTTGAAGATACCATGGACCCGAAGAATAACAAATGAAAATGTTTTAAGAATGATGGGAACAGACAGGGAACTTTTACAACATATGAAACAGCGCAAAACTGGTTATCTGGGACATGTATACAGAGGAGAAAAATATCAACTTTTGAGACTGCTTATGGAAGGAAAGATAGAAGGCCGAAGAGGACTCGGAAGACGAAAATGCTCATGGCTTAAAAATATAAGAGAGTGGACAGGATTAGACACATGCACCCTATTGAGAGCAGCAAGAAATAGAGAGGAGTTTGCTGGTATTGTCGCCAACCTTCAGTAATGAAGAAGGCACTTGAAGAAGAAGAAGAAAAACCCGCAAAAATTTGCCTCGTCGCTCATTATCAAATTTTGCCTGCTTCTGCATCGACATGCGTTGGTAAGGGAGACGGTCGGAGACTCCGCCTCATAACACCATGATGTAGTCGTCCCGAATTCTGCAACCCGCACCGGGTTCGTAAATTAATTAAATAGTAAACCATTTTCTAAATTATAATAAATCGCGAGTGCCAAACCCTCCAGAAAGCTGCCCTCATCATTGTTTAACAAATGTAAGTATAATCTATATAATTGTTGTAATATTTTGTGCATGTAAAAGGTATTGTTTAAAGTGTTACTTTTGGGAATTATGTTTGAAGGTTTTATTCTGATTCATTAAGTTGATAAACCAATCATTTTGTCATTTAGTTTTAACTCGTTTAACTTGTTGGGCCAAAAGGGCTTTACAATTTAAACGTGACAATATTCCATAGGTGGGTATATTTTGCCGCACCCTAAGATTTTTTCTAAATCTAAAAATGAAGCTTGTAATGGGGTTGTCTGAATTCAATCAATAACCCTGTACATAATTTAACTCATAAAAATTTCATAATAATTTTGACTAATAAAACATAATAATTATTACATTCAAAGTTTTTGATGTACCTACTATTAATTAAATTATCCCTTCAACAACTCGTATGTTAACACTGAAAACAAAAACATGAATTCAAATTATTAATTTCCGTTTTTAGGCTGTTTTATAATAAAATTCCGGACCACAATACATTTTCGCCGGAATTGTTTTGCACTTAATTACATTTAGGACAAAGCTGTCCACTTTTCGGATAGACCTTCGTTAACAACAAGCCTAGTGTATTAAGATAATAGTAACTCGTTCATTATTTACCCGTCATCATTTATCAACTAGGGTTTTCATAACTAGTATTAAGTTATTCGTTGCAAAAGTTCCGGTCTATTTAGTGTTACTCAACTTGTGAGGTGTTTTTTACGTTGCCGGTGTCATTGTAGTAAAACTAGAATAATGTATTGCAGAACGAGGGTGGATATAACGATCCCTATTGCACTAGTATGAATATTTGTTGTTGCTCAATCAGACAAAAAGATTTTTTACAGAAATAATTCCATGTTCCATATTATTAGAGTCCGGATTTCTAGAAATTTTGCTTTTTGTAAATAATAAAAGCAACCAACCTTTGACATCTAATGTGAACGATTTATGCAAAAACGCGTTATTTGACAGATTTTGTTGAAGCTTTTTTTGCTTTTTTCTTCGTTTTGTGCTTATTTTAGTTTTTTGTGCTTATTTACTGCTATTTTTGTATGGTTTAACTAGTTTTTTACAAAACAAGCTTTTCAATTTTTTAAAAATAAACTCAACTAATAACTGCTTTGACAAAAGTTGCTATATTGAGATATTTGAAACGACAAAAACATGTTGCAAATGAAGTATCAATTTACAAATTTAACCTAACCTAACCTAACCTAACCCCTTTATATAACTGACCAAAAAATTTCCAAATACTCCTGAAGTAGTCTAAAAAAATGTAAAAACATTCCAAAACTCTATAAAACCTCTAAAATGCATTGCAACGCTTACAAAGCAGCCTAGAACAGTCTAAATACTTCTAAATGCTTTTCAATTTATCTAGAAACTCTCAAAAGCTTCCGTATGCTTCAAAAGCAGTTTAACAGCTTCCAAAAGTTTCTGAAACCGTCTAACACAAGGTTTAAAATGTCTTAAAGGCAGTCCAAAACCTTCAAGGCTCTTTAAACTGCCCAAATACCTTTCAAATGCTTCTAAAGGTTTTAAAACACTACAGAAACTGCAAAATATGTCTAAAACCTTCCAAATAATCTTTAACTAGTCTAGAAGCTCTCACAAAATTTCAAGGCAGTCTGAAAGCTACCGTATGCTTCTAGAGCAGTTTAAAAGCTTCCAAAAGTTCAAATTCACATGTTTCAAAAGCAGTCCAGAACCATCAATGCTCCTAAAGTAGTCTAGAAAGATTTCAAAACACTACAGAAACTCCAAAATGCTTCTAAAGCAGTAGGAAGTCTTTCAAAACAGTCTAGAAGCTTCCAAATAATCTTCAACTAGTCTAGAAGATCTCACAAAATTTCAAGGCAGTCTAAAAGCTACCGTATGCTTCTAGAGCAGTTTAAAAGCTTCCAAAAGTTCAAATTCACATGTTTTAAAAGCAGTCCAGAACCTTCAATGCTCCTAAAGTAGTCTAAAATGATTTTAAAACACCACAGAAACACAGTAGGAAGCGTTTCAAAACAGTCTAGAAGCTTTCAAAATCATTTAGAACAGTCTAAAAGATTCCAAACGCTTTTCAACTAGTCTAGAAGCTCCCAGAAGATATTAAAGCAGTTTAGAAGCTTCCAAAAAATTTTGTGAACCGTGTAAGAGATTCCAAATGCCTCTAAAGCATTACAGAACCCACAATATGCTGTTTAAACAGTACAAAAACCTTCCAAATGCTCTCAAGTAGTTCAAAAACCTTTTGTTTCAAAACAGTCTAAAAAAAATCTTCCATATGCTTCTAAAGCAATTTGAAATCTTCAAAAAATGTCTAGAAGTTAAACTTAAAAAAAATATGCATCTCTGAAAGAGTTTTGTGCATTTTTACAGATTTTTATGCTTTTTTGAAGAAAATAATTTTGCTTTTTAAGCGCTTTTTTTTCACGACTTTAGTGCTTTTTAATCCGGACTCTACATATTATATAGTTCCCTAGCAAGTTTTTTCCTTATTTATAGAAAAAAAAAGGAAAGACCATCGATTTTGAGATATTTTAACCTAACTGATATTTTTCTTAAATAGAACACCCTGTACATTGTTGGATGTTTGGATTCCACTCAAAAAACCACTCCATGGGATCGAATTGAAGAATTTCCAGGTTTAGGACAAAACTGCAATTGGTTGGGTAGATACTGTTTATACTGTATTTTAAAAGTGTGTTGTGGTTTAATAGTTTTATGGAGAAAATTTTGACGGTTGTCGTATTTAAAAATAAATTAAAATTAAATCAGAAACACAACCAAAGGTTGTAAATGCCAAAAATGCACTGATGAAGGTATAAAATGCATTCAATCAAAATCAAACTGATTTCGTTACTTTTCCAGTATGTTTCGTTGTTTTGTACTTCCATGGGATTGAAGGAATTGAAAGAATTGAAGAAATAACTTTCCAGTATTATATTATTTAGCTATTTATGTCCTTTAAAGTGATTTACACTTTCATATACGTAACCTTCTCACCGATATGCAAATTTGCTGATTTTTGTAATTAGGCTATCTGCTTTGAAATGGGACGTGCTTTGAATATGTTTCAACGGGGAGGAAAGAGGTCAAAAAGGGAACGCCACAAAGGAAAGTTTAAATGCTTTAAGCGGGCCTTACATCACTGAAATTGACGACCTACGGCAGAAAATCAGCTTTTCGAAATAAATTTACCATGAAATTTGCTTATTACACTTACAAGTTAATATTTTGAATACTTGGTTAAAAGTTGATATCATGACCTGCCAATCACAACACGCAAACTCCATTTTCAACAAAGAGATAACAAACTACAAAGTTTGATGTTTCACCGGATGATAATGTAATTTAAAATTAATTTTACTGTCAATAAAATAGAGAGCTTATGTGATTTGGTGCGTTGAGTCTCATAAATAAACCTACAACATATACCCAGCAATAATTACTAGGCAATCAAATATTTTATCAGGCAATTTACAGTGCACTAGGCACAATTTGACGCCAATCGGTTGTTTGATTTTGCCAGAGGTTTGAAACTGGATTGAGTTATTGTGTATGTACCCCATTTATATTTCAGCTTACCTGGATTTGTTATTTATAGTAAATTAAAGTTGTTACTGTTGTAGAGGAGTTGGAAAAATTGAAGTTATTGTTGCATGGGTGCAATCACTTTGCTTCCTCAGTTTTTTTGTTGCATGCAGTTATTTCAAAACCTTAACAAAATCTTGGTTTTCTTTCCTTCTTGACTTAGTACACAATCAATTTCATTTAAAAAATCCAACCTAACAATCAATGGAAATTTTAAAAGTATGATGGATTTCAGAGTGTTCCATTTTGTACTGTACAGAAAATAAGACATTCTCAAAACCCACTACACAACCATCCAATCAACTTCTCTACAAACCTACCAACATGACTAAAATTACTGATAGACTTATACAGGGTGGTCCAGTTTTAAGTGTCAATAATTCACCATTTGATAGCCAATCAAAAAATAAGTTGACTTGCTTTGTGTCATTTTTCTGAAAAACGTTTCCTAAGGAAGATACAGTCCTCCAAATTTCAATTTAAAAAATCGTTTTATAAGACTTGTGAAAGTCCAAATTTGTACTGAATAGTCTAAAAACTTGCTTTTTACTATTAGGAATGGTCTTATAATTCGCTTTCTCAGACTGTCATCCTGGTTGAGTGTCTGAAACTGGCATTCAAGAACAAAAGAAATCCGGAAATCAAGACAAAGATTGTATTGTGCATGAAACTCATTTTTTACTACTAAAAATAATATAAAAGTTGACTTTTAATGCTAGAACTGACTTTACTAGGACTAAAGAGAGTCCAAAAGTATATTTTCAAGACTTTAATTGGTGTACAACTCAATTTTCTTCAACTTTCAACAAGTCAAGAAGTAAATTAAATTTTCGGACATTTTATTTCTAAAAATTAGTTCTCAAGACGTATTATTGTAGCATTTGGTCCAACATTTTTTACTTTTATTACTGAAGAAACTTGAAATTTCTTGTTGTTGTTTCTCTTGAAACTTCTGAATTTCTTAGAGATGTTACAATTTATTGCACCTATGAGTGTAGAAGTCAATTTAATAGTGAAAAAGCTTCAAATAACATTTTCAAGATTATGGTCAGTGGACAAACTGGCTTTTAGGCCTGATAAGTCAAAAACTTTGTAAAGATAGTCTCGAAACTCGATTTGAGGCACTGAAAACAGCCTTAAAACACTAAAAACAGTCTAGTTTATTAAGAAATACCCGAATTTTTAGCACTGAGGTGTCTAGAAGTTGATTTAATAGTGACAAAGCTTGGAATGCCATTTTAAGTCTATGAAGAATGTAAAAATTGTTTTTTAAGTTTGCTATGTCAATAACTTGGTGAAGATAGTCTTGAAACTCGATTTTCCAAGCTGAAAGCAGTTTTGAAGCACTAAAAATAGTCCAGAATTTGAAGAAGATGAAAAAAAAAAGTAAAAAGCACGAAAAGTTCGTTTTCAAGACAATTTTCATGAATCTAATATCAATGTCCTGCCTCTAAGACTATTTTCAAGACGAAAATATCGAAATTTGTCTTCAAATTATGAAAACTTACTTCAAATGTAAATTTTAAGCTTCTGATGTCACTTTTCATTAGTTAAGTCACATTTTGGTGTTCAAGTCAATTTTTAAGGTTTAAATGTATGAATTTGTAGTAACAAATTCTTGAAAAAGTAGTTTTTATGTCTACAAGTCAATTTTTACTATTAAAGTCTCTCGATTTGCATGAAAACTGGTTACAAACACAATTTTTAAGCTTCTGAAATTTTTATCTTTTCTAATTCAATTTTTAAAACTAAAGTTTTTTAGTTTGTCTGGAGACTATGAAACCTGGCTACAATAATATTTTTTAAACTTCTTAAGTGAATTTTCCGTTTTCCAAGACAATCTTTAAGTTGGGTTGGGTTAGTTTATTTGGGTCTTTGACCGTAATAAACGTGTAATAAAGTGCTTGTTCCAAATTTGATCAATATTGCTCCAACGGTCTGACAGTTATGACAAAAAAAAAACGATTTTTTAAACAGAAATTTGAAGGACTGTATTTTCCTTAGGAAGCACTTTTCAGGAAAATGACATAATGAATGTCAACTTATTTTTTAATTGGCTATGGATTGGAGAATTATTGACATTTAAAACTGGACCACCCTGTATAATTAAACACCAAATGGAAAAATAATCCAATCAAATTGGNGCCCNCCTGGCGAGNAANCNNGTGNAGACGAGNTCCGTTCNGGACGACCCTAGNGAGTNCTCACNNCATGTANNATCNTTCCCATAAACACCCTGNATGNCTAGCGGNANTAAGTNNCNTGANNCAANATATGGATANCNCTCAGTAGGNCNANANGGGNGGNACCCNAACTANCAANCCNTAANTGTGGGTNGTAAAGTNNGAGNTNATNGCCCCCGACGNGTACGNNTGCCATTGANAAGGNNTNACCGTAAATGGGTAAGTNAGGCAACNNGANATGANNANGNAAAGNATNNTGNCNAANANNATNCTCAGAATGTCGGCTANGNACTATCTACAGGGCNNTCNANTTNTGNGAGTGAACTANTATGTNNTTACCTGATNGCTCTTNCAGNNTTCCCCGCGGNNACACTCNATTNCCGTCNCTCANATCGATACNAGGNTNTATCGTNGACNGGCTTCACNGGNGCACGATACGAGCCGNNACNTCNNCGANAGTTAAAACTAAATGACCAAATGGTTGGTTTATCATTTTAGTAAATCAAAATAAAATCTTCTTAAAGTTTACTTATCTTTCCTGATAAATCTTCCGTTCCTATGTAATTTCGTCTCTGCATTGATCTGCGGCATTTCTTTCCGAATAGCACTAACCGTATCTTATGACCAACGCTCTTTAGACACTCCTTGCAAGAAAAAAGAAACACATCATCAAATCTGGAGATGGTGGAAGCCATGAGATAAAAAAAATGTGTGATAGAATAATTGACCCCAAGACAGTGTAAAGCAGTTGACCCATCTTGTTGAAATCTATAATTCTGGATTGAATTTGCCCTGCTACAAAACTGATTTGACCACAGCTTTATCGTAAAGTCAAACTTGTTAGATAGAATCCTCAAATGGTCAAAACATCTTTTCACAGATGCCAAAAGTTCATATTGAAGTGTTATTTATCACACTCATCAAGTCCTATTTAGACACTAAAAGCATTTTTACTCTGAAGTAAAAGCAACCTATACTCCGCCCACTAAAGAAACGAACTGCACGTGTAAACATGATCATGCTCAATATATGATGATTTGTCAAATGTGTTAGAATGGATAGAGCTATACTGAACGATGGTCGAGACTGACAGTACACAAGTGCAAATAGAAATGGCTTTTTCTTCTTCTTCTTCTTTTAATAGGACCTGTTCCTGTTTAGTCCCCCTTCGGAGCTCTTCCTGTGACGCTAACTACGCTCTTTTGGGTGGTCTGCCTACCGGTCTTCGCGAGTTTGGTTTTTGCAACATGGCCCACTTTGCCCATCTTTCATCTGGCAGCCTTTCCACATAGTCTCTCCAGTACTTCTTGCGTGTTCTATCCCATCTTACCACATCCTTGTATTTCTAGTTCGCTGATATCCTGCCTTCTTATTTTATCCCTAAGAGTTCCCTTGATAGTGCATAGTATTTTCATTTCAATCGTTCTCATTATTCTACTTGTTGTTGATGTTTCAGCTCTGGTTTCAATGGCGTACGCTAAAATAGATCTTACGCATGTTTTGTAATTCCTCAACTTGTCTTTTTGTACTCTTCATTTTATTTTGCCATACGATATCTTTCAGGTATCCGCTGATCTTTCATCATTTGGCGTAACATGAATATACTACATACTAATCAACAATTGTTTGTTTCTATCTTGCCTTGCAGGATCAACTTTGGAATGGAATATCTCGCGCCTCTCAGTATATGACCAAGATGAGATATCTTTCGTACCTTGACGATTCCAAGCAACTCTCTTTGAACTTCAGCCATCCTCAACACCTGGTTTTGCGCGCAGTCCATGGAATGCGGAGGAGTCTGCGAAGGGTCCACATTTCAAATACCTCTATACGATTCAGGGTCCTGACTTTTATCGACCATGTCTCTGCACCATACAGGAGGATAGACCACACGTAGCATTTGACAACCCAAAGACGTAGTGCCATTGGGAGAGTACGGGAAAGCATTAAATTTTTCAGCTTCATAAATGTGGTCTTAGCTTGTCCAATTCGTATTTTGACTTCCTCATCACAATCCCACTTTTGGTTAAGGGTAAAGATAAACAAAACGCGACTCTTGATCTAAGCTTTTTCAACTCCAAATTTGCCCATATGACACATATGTGATGATGATGTGAGTTTAACGTGTTAAGGTAATATTAATTTGCCTATTGGAAGCTAAGAGCTAATTAACTTTCATAACTAAAGGAATCGATCCCAAAAAATCGATTCGAGTCGTACATCCTTACTGTAAACAGCAAACATAGCCAACCAAAATAACAATCCAAGTTTTAAACTAATTCAATTACCCGTTCTAATACTGTTTTGCATATTCCCTTAACCCTCTAACAGTTAAAGTCCATACGTTTCTTGGGGGGTTAAACCTCGCTAGTGCATCCGGTTGTCCTTTGCCAGCTCGTGATTTCGCCACCGCTTTTAGCCCACGTCCGCAATAATACGACTCCTATTATATCGGGAATTTAATGTGTGTCATTTCGGAAAATTCGAAAGCGAACACCCATCGAATCAAATGTTTTAGCGGGCAATTGCCAGTATAATGTTGCCCGTCATTTAAACTCCCGAACGGCAGTTTGTAGCAGTCGAACGGGGGCGAGTTTAATGGAGTTCTTTGTTTATGCAGTGGTGCAATTGCTACAGCGTCGGTTTATTACTTTATTAGGGGAGTGGTGAGTATGTTGGACGGTGTTTTCCACCGTAATTATTTTTCATAGCGCAATGCAAAGAAGTGCAATAAATAGTAGTAAAAAACTATATATACATGGTGGTCTAAATTGATTGTAGGATACTTGAAGGGTAGAAAGTAGATAAAAAATAACCGCCAATATCCTAGAGACAACCAAACGCAGGAGCTTGCTAGAAGAATGGGGCTGGGACAGTATATGGGAGTCTGAAGGATGTTTTTAATAGCGGCCTACCAATAAGCCTAAAAAGTAAGATCTACAATCAGTGCGTATTACCGATTATTACATATGGAGTAGAAACACTCAGAGTCTCCCAAAGAAAAGTGGAAAGAGAAATGCTAGGTATCAGGCTGCAAGATTGTATAAGAAATACAGAAATTCGCCGACGAACAAAAGTAGAAAACATAATCGGTCGAAATACCACATTTAAGTGGAAATGGGCAGAACATGACGATAGACAGACCATCAGACTTGTAAATTGGAGAAGCAGAGGAAGACCTGCAACGCAGAGGAAGACCTGCACGCTGCAAGTTCTCTTAGCTCTTAGCATAAGACTTAAATCTCGCAATGGCAAAGTAAGTAGTAAGTTAGCAAATTCAATTAAAACATAGACCAGCACAAGTGAATCGCACTAAAATTATCATTAATTTGAATGGCAACTAATTTTCGGAGCAAAAAAAATATTAGTGACTGGTGGGGGTTAGAGATGAATCAAATCTTGCTTGATACCTAATAGTATGAGCCACACTCAAGACTACAGAGTGTAGAGATGAATTGGCTCTTTGTAGAGGTACTACAACTCCTCCTCGTAGGAGTACAGAAGTTACCGGTAAATCAGATAGATAGAAAAGGAAGATAAGATTAAAACCCTTGACTTTCAAATGGAGAGAAGGAATAACTTTCTTTATAGATGGTCGAAAAGGGCAGTCACAAATCGCTCAGCAGGCTTTAACCTGAACGAGCATATTACCATAAGGTTTCAACAGTTGACCATAAAATAGAAACCCCAGCAAAAAAGCATTAAAAATCAAGTCATACTATGAGTTAAAAGAACAAACACTACAACTAGATTCTCTGGCCAATGAAAGGTCAAAATAGCTTCCCCATGTTAAACAGTCAGAGGACAACCGGAAACGCGATGGGAGTTATCGAAGCTAACCGCGAACATTACAGAGCACATTTTCGTTGACAAAGAAGCAAAAAAAACAGGAATTACATATACAGGGTGGTCCAGTTTCAAATGTCAATAATTCACCAATCCATAGCCAATTAAAAAATAAGTTGACATGCATTATGTCATTTTCCTGAAAAATGCTTCCCTGAAAAAAGGAAAATACAGTTCTTCAAATTTCTGTTTAAAAAATCAGTTTTTTGCCATAACTGCCAGACCGTTGAAGCAATTTTGATCAAACAAGCACTTATGAAATTAATAATCATTATGAATGACGTTTACTAAAATTCTCCAGTAGCATAGATACAGGAAGATGGTTTTGTAAGTTTTTCAAAAATTACAGTTTATTTTAATTTCATTGTTCACGATGAAAAAGAAATTATCTCTTATAGTAAAATTCTGATTTGAAACTTCGTTTATGAGATAATTCAGTTATTACGTTCAAAGACCCAAAACTAACCCAACCCAAATTAAAAATTGTCTTGGAAGCTTAAAAAAATTCATTGTAGGCAGTTTTCATAGTTTCCAGACAAACTGAAAGACTTTAGTTTTGAAAATTGACTTAGAAAAGATAAAAATTGATTTCAGAAGCTTAAAAATTGTGTAACCAGTTTTCATGCAAATTGGGAGACTTTAATATTAAAAAATTGACTTGTAGACATAAAAAACTACTTTTTCTAGAATTGTTTACTACAAATCTATATATTTAAACCTTAAAAATTTACTTGAACACCAAAAAGTGACTCTGAACTAATGAAATGTGACATCATAAGCTTAAAATTTGCATTCGAAGTAAGTTTTTAAAATTTGAAGACAAGTTTTCATATTTTGACATTAGATTCATGAAAATTGTCTTAAAAACTAACTTTTTGTGCTTTTTACTTTGCTTTTCATTTTCTTAGAATTCTGGACTATTTTTAGTGCTTCAAAACTGCTTGGAGTTTCAAGACATCTTCAGCAAGTTATTGACATAGCAAATTTAAAAAATTTTTTTCATAGACTTAAAATGGCATTTCAAACTTTGTCACTATTAAATCGACTTCTAGACACCTCAGTGCTAAAAATTCGAATATTTCTTAAAAATCTAGACTGTTTTTAGTGCTTTAAGGCTGTTTTCAGTGCTTCAAATCTTTACAAAGTTTTTGACTTATCAGGCCTAAAAGCCAGTTTGTACATTGTCCATAGTCTTGAAAATGTCATTTCAAGCTTCTTCACCAGTAAATTGACTTCTACACTCATAGGTGCAATAAATTGTAGCATCTCTAAGAAATTCAGACTGTTTTTAGTGCTTTTTAAGACTGAAAAATCGAGTTTAAGACTATTTCCAAAAGTCAAGTTTCTTCAGTAATAAAAATAAAAAAATTTAGTACCAAATGCTACGATATTAGTCTTGAGAACTAATTTTTAGAAATGAAATGGTCCGAAAATGTAATTTACTTCTAGACTTGTTCCAGTCCAGTAAATTGAGTTGTACACCAAGTAAAGTCCTGAAAATAGACTTTGGGAGTCTTTTTAGTCCTAGTAAAGTGAGTTCTAGCCCTAAAAGTCAACTTTTAGATTATTTTTAGTAGTAAAAGTTTCATGCACAATATAATCTTTGTCTTGATTTCCAGACTGTTTTTAGTTCTTGAAATCCAGTTTCAGACACTCGGATGGCTCACCAGGATGGCAGACTGAGAAAATAAATTATAAGACTATTCCTAGTAGTAAATAGCAAGTTTTTAGACTATTCAGTACAAATTTGGACTCTCACAAGTCTTGAATGTTCAGTATTACACTATAAAACGATTTTTTAAATTGAAATTTGGACTGTATCTTCCTTAGGAAACGTTTTTCAGAAAAATGACATAATGCAAGTCAACTTATTTTTTGATTGGCTATCGAATGGTGAATTATTGACACTTAAAACCACCCTGTATTATAACTATTAAAAATTTAAACCAAAACAAACACAAACTGACCAGCTGGAATGACGGTTTACTGAAAACGACAGCCTGCTTACAGCAGCAATGTGAAGTTAACCAATTCAAACAGAAGGAAAGAGAAACCTGCAATGTAAAAAAGGAAGAGCTTACCAGTGAGTTTACTAAATCCAGGTTAGAAAGGTCCTAAAGTTAGAAAGATAAAAGCAAAATAAATACTATAACTAATTAAGCCAAAATCAGGTAAGTTGTTGACATGTTAACACAACTAAACATTATTTATTTAAACACCTTTTTCAAAACGCCAAAGTAGGTACATTGAATCCAATTGACTTTTCCCATTTTTCAGAAAGTGCCGACAAAATAGTCAACAAGTTACACTCCAACACACAACTTTAATACAACCGGAACTTTCATCAATCTTGAATGACACAACAAAACTAACATAACTAGCATATTATAGTTAGTCGTAAAACGTAAACTACTACACTTACCCTATAACCGGTCGATCATTAATATAAATCGAAGGCTACGACAAAATGCGGGTTGCTATTCTAGAACATTGGCACATTGTTACAGAGACATCGTTGGTGGCAAAACCGTTAACGATCAAACGTCGAACATTTTTTACACGAGACACTCAATATTGGACCCTGAGCGATTAATTAAAACGACATGGGGCCCCATTGATAGCGGGATGCTCTGACGTGTCATCCGATGAGGGAAATATTAAGGGTTGTAGTCCCCCGAAGCGCCAATTTATCATGCTCTAAGGCTTACGAGGTCTTGTACTACTCGAAGTGTTGCTGTATGAGTTATGCATAAAGAATATCATTAATAATTCACTCTCTGATAGATTTCGTTATATTAGTTTTATGTAAATTGGGTCTTTTGCTAATAATGATGTATAAGGGTAAGTAGAATTTGCATTATATTGACCGTCTGGATAAGGAAAGTTAAATTGTTGAGAAATACTTTTCTTGAATAACTTTGCGCAAATAAGGTTTCGTTCTAGCAGAAACAGATGTAATCGACGACATAAATCAGACGATAATTCAGCGACTTGCATGAAATATGGTGCTTTAAAATAAACGAATACATTTATTTGCCTTTACCTTGCCTGTCTTATTCGCGCTTTCAAGCTGCAAGTTACGTTTTTCTTGGCATTTTTATACGTCAAGACAAATTAATCACACTTTCTTCCAATAACACTGAGTTTAAAAGTTAGCAGCAATGCAATCAGAATATGAAATACATGTAAAGTTTTTTGACATTAAAACAGCAACATATTGAGTCCTGAAAATGACAGTAATTATATCAGAAAACGAAGATGTGGCGGAAAGATGTGGCCCTTTTTAAACCCCTTTACTTCCTTGTAGAATCTCCTTGCATTACCATTCTGGAAGTCGGCCTGTAAGTAAAAAACTTACCAATAACATAAGATCTTGTTTTACACATGTATCATAGACACTAATTATCATTTTACTAACATCCCAGTGGATTTATATTATTATTCTGATTTTCTTAATTTCTGGTTTAGTATTTTCACTTTAAATGCCACTTTTATTCAGCAGAACTTCAACTTTCCATTATCAAGCATCTAATAATCTAATAGTGCATACAGTTATGAGGAAAAACACGTAACCAATTATTTTCAAACATCAGTAGAGTATCTACAAAACTTATTATTAGAGTCCGGATTTCTAGAAATTTTGCTTTTTGTAAATAATAAAAGCAACCAACCTTTGACATCTAATGTGAACGATTTATGCAAAAACGCGTCATTTGACAGATTTTGTTGATGCTTTTTTTGCTTTTTTCTTCGTTTTGTGCTTATTTTAGTTTTTTGTGCTTATTTACTGCTATTTTTGTATGGTTTAACTAGTTTTTTACAAAACAAGCTTTTCAAGTTGTTAAAATTAAACTAAACTAATAACTGCTTTGACAAAAATTGCTATATTGAGATATTTGAAACGACAAAAACATGTTGCAAATGAAGTATCAATTTACAAATTTAACCTAACCTAACCCCCCTTAGAAGAAGTCTAAAAAAATGTAAAAACATTCCAAAACTCTATAAAACCTCTAAAATGCATTGCAACGCTTACAAAGCAGCCTAGAACAGTCTAAAAGCTTCCAAATGCTTTTCAATTTATCTAAAAACTCTCAAAAGCTTCCGTAGGCTTCTAAAGCAGTTTAACAGCTTCCAAAAGTTTCTGAAACCGTCTAATACAAGGTATAAAATGTCTTAAAGGCCGTCCAAAACCTTCAAGGCTCTTTAAACTGCCCAAATACCTTTCAAATGCTTCTAAAGTAGTCTAAAAAGGTTTTAAAACACTACAGAAACTGCAAAATATGTCTAAAGCCTTTCAAATAATCTTTAACTAGTCTAGAAGCTCTCACAAAATTTCAAGGCAGTCTAAAAGCTACCGTATACTTCTAAAGCAGTTTAAAAGCTTCCAAAAGTTCAAATTCACATGTTTTAAAAGCAGTCCAGAACCATCAATGCTCCTAAAGTAGTCTAGAAAGATTTCAAAACACTACAGAAACTCCAAAATGCTTCTAAAGCAGTAGGAAGTCTTTCAAAACAGTCTAGAAGCCTCCAAAAGCTTTTAAAACACGCTAACGGCTTCCAAATAATCTTCAACTAGTCTAGAAGCTCTCAAAAAATTTCAAGGCAGTCTACAAGCTACCGTATGCTTCTAGAGCAGTTTAAAAGCTTCCAAAAGTTCAAATTCACATGTTTTAAAAGCAGTCCAGAACCTTCAATGCTCCTAAAGTAGTCTAAAATGATTTTAAAACACTACAGAAACTCCAAAATGCTTCTAAAGCAGTAGGAAGCGTTTCAAAACAGTCTAGAAGCTTTCAAAATCATTTAGAACAGTCTAAAAGATTCCAAACGCTTTTCAACTAATCTAGAAGCTCCCAGAAGATATTAAAACAGTTTAGAAGCTTCCAAAAAATTTTGTGAACCGTGTAAGAGATTCCAAATGCCTCTAAAGCATTCCAGAACCCACAATATGCTGTTTAAACAGTACAAAAACCTTCCAAATGCTCCCAAGTAGTTCAAACAACTTTTGAAAGTTTTCAAAACAGTCTAAAATCTTCCGTTTGCTTCTAAAGCAATTTGAAATCTTCAAAAAAAGGCTAGAAATTAAACTTAAAAAAAATTTGCATCTCTGAATTTTACAGATTTTTATGCTTTTTTGAAGAAAATAATTTTGCTTTTTAAGCGCTTTTTTCACGACTTTAGTGCTTTTTAATCCGGACTCTACTTATTATAAATTATGGTATTATTTCGGTTTACGGTATATTTGTGATAAAAAATACGATTATGTATGTATACTTTTCTTTTGTTAACACACAAACTTGTTAGATACAACCTGAATTACTGAATTCCCGTTCTTTAATGTAAAACACAAAATTCCAATTTGTAACACAGGTTCCCCGGAATGTAACATTCAGATCTGAACATACTTTTACCCGAAGGTTTTTTGCCCGAAATCAGGCATTCACAAAGGAAACGGTTTTCGTTGAAATATTTTACGACGTACCTACAATGACAAAAAAAACGCCCATTTTCTTTTTGATGTCGTTTTAAGGACACTTTAAAGCGATTCCGAAACGGAGTCTCTTTAAATTCGAACGGTATTTTCAGGCAAAATCGGGACCGTTTATGCCTTAACCCTTCTAATTTATTCTTACGTCTCGCGAACTTTCTAAATCTGATTTTCTTCATAATTCTGTCGCTCGAATGTTAAAGCTGCATAATTTAATTTGGTTGGGAACTTGGTTTTTTTGTCACTTTAAAGTTTTGCACACCATGTACTACACTGATGATGTTTCAAGAGTTCTAATGTAAATTTAAGTGTCAATCAAATTACAGCTTACAACAATAACGATAAGGGATGATGTGTGTTACGATAAAAGTTAAATTGCGTGTTGTAAAACTGTATACTTATAACCAGGTGATTACACCAGAGCAGATTTAGTAACCTTTAATTTGAAAAATCGTTAAACTATAACCTTACAATAAATAATCGAGTAGCTGTATTTACTCTAGGTATTTGATTTTTAAAACCATTAACTTGCATTAATGCGTTTGTAACCTAAAATATTGAAAAAAAAACTTTAAACTTTTTGGCAAATGGTTAGATTCAAACTAACTTGATTTGAATCGATTTATTTGAATACGAAACGGACTGAACTGACTGGTGATGGGAAAAATAATCCGCCCAAATGCAATTCTTGTTTTTAGCGGTTATTTTTCACTGCTAGAGTGGGCGTTATACATTTTTTTAAACAAATTGTCCTGACTGTATTATTTATTTCCTCTAATTATAGTTGTGTCAGCAAAACCCACATTGATGTCAATAACTCACAATTTTGGTTAGCATTAATCCGAGTCATAACGATAAATTCCTCTGGGATACTAATTTGTTTAAAGGCAATTTCTACCGTCGAAATACGTACTGCATTTTCCAGGAATTTGAACCAAATCGGACACTCTTAATTGGAAATTATACGCTAAACTAGATATTGCTGTCTCTAGTTCAAATCTGACAGAATACTTAAAGGCAGAAATTATTTGTTGATATTGTTTGGCAGGGCATCGTGATATTTTTAGGTCAAGAAACTGCTCTACTTCTATGTACCATTATCCCCTGTAGATTGGCGCAGCACAGTGAGTGTTGTCTAATAAAAATTAATAATAATTATTAAGCGTTTATTCAACAGCAAACTAGCTTGCTGGAATATCACATCCTGGAATAACAGACCAGAAAGTTCTCTTGGAACTAGCAACCAACAAGATCGATATTTGCCTTAACTCCGAAAGAAAGAAAATAGGGAAGGGCAGCATGAGATACAAAAATTACATCTTGTTCTACAGAGTTAATAAAAATATGATGGCACAGGCAGGAGTAGGGGTTGCAATCCAGGAAAAACTGGACATTTGTTTAAAGACGTACAATATCTGAACCAATAAAGCTCCAAAATGATAAAGCACACCTGATAGTGTATACGCCCCAGACATAAAAAAACCAAGGGAGGAAAAAGAGTACCTGTTTGATGATCTACAGAGTACACTAGATCAACTACCAAGGAACGAAAAAGGGTTTATAATGAGCATACTCACAAAAATATGTACATATAACGAGCTAAGGATCAATAACACAGACTTCAAACACAATAACCAACAAAAATACACCTTCCAAAACACAAGAGGACACAAATCAACTATAGACTACGAAACACAAACACACAACAGCTAGATATAAGAGCAGCAAATATAGGAACACAACACAACTTATTTTATGCAAATACCGATCGACCAACCAGCAAAAAAGAAAAAAAGACCCTAACTACACCACTAAATTCCACATAGAATCGCTTAAAGATGACAGTACACAAGCATTATACAAAGAAGACTCAACGAGAAAATCACCCAAATCCATATAAGAGGGGAAGACGATGTGGAGCTGCCATGGAAAAAGCAAACCAAGCAAAATTAGTGTTGAACAGTGGAGACCAATGGTAACAGAAACAGAAAACTGTGCATCACCAACAAAGTAAAAGAACTTGCTAAAAAAAAGAAGCTTAAAATACATTAACCACAGAACACCGAATGAATACGAGAGATACAAAATAACTAGAAATCAAACAAATAACAAGATAAGACAACTAGAAAAAGAGTACTGGAAGAGATTCTAAGCTAAAATGGAAGATGCTACGAAACAGGAAAAGACTTGGATGTTCGCCATCACATTTGTTCACTCTTCCCTATTCCGTGTTGTATGGATTAGTTCTTCTATTGTCCTCAGTCCCGTTCACTATCTGACGTTGCAAAGCCATGAAATCCTCTTCCTGCCGACTTCTTCTCAATTATCAACTGTAGAAATTGGTATCTCTCGTTACGCATCCCGTGACCTAGATATGCTGCTATATTATGCTATTTCCGGAGCTTGATTGTATCCAGTAGTTCGCAGTCTTATTGATCATTCTAAAGACGTCATCATTTGTCCTTCTTGCAGTTCATGGAATCTTTAGTATATGTCTACAGACAGTTCATAGTGCACGCCTTTAGTGTCCATCCCTCCCTGCTATGCAGTAATACCGGCCAGACCTAGCATTTTACAAATCTAATCCTTAGGCCAAGATGGAAATTGGTCACACAGCCACGTTCAAGCAAGGAAGTATTCTTGGTGTTAATATTAAGTCCCATGTTCTTACTGAATTCACCGACAATCCCGAGCATTTCCTGCTAATCTTCCACTTTATCTGCAATTAGAACTGTGTCGTCCGCATAACGAATGTTGTTGACTCACACACCATTCACCTTAACGCCCATGTTGCGTTCTTGTAGGGCTTCCTGGAAGATGTTTTCGGAATACAAAGAGAAGCGAGGAGAGAACACACCCTTGTCTGACCAACTCTGACCCCAGCCATCTGATACCAGTACAAGCTCTGAATGTAGCGGACGTCTTTTTTGTCTATGTCGAGCCTATTTAGAATTTGGATGAGTTTATGATGTTGGACTCTGTCGAACATTACGTCTTTTCTCTGACCGTTTCAGTTCTGGATTAGTACTTGAGTCGCAACAACTGCCATCTAAATCTAAATTGTGTGGATCCGATGTTCCTATCGCATTGTACTGATATTCTGTAGTGGATAATCTTAAGGAATAACAGTGTGTGACTCATGAGACTGATTAGTCTATGGTTCTCGCACTTTCTTGTTATTTGGCAGGAAACTCGCCTGTGTCATAGATTCTATTAAATATTTCCTGAAGAACTGCGATACTTTTGTCGTCTAATAGTTTGAGCAACTCGACCAGTATACAGTCAGGACCAATTGCCTTTTTGTCAGCCATATTTTGAAAATCTGGTCTTTCATCCTCAAAAAGGTTGCTAATATAGTTTTCCCATATGATTTTACGTTTGCTCGTAATCTTGCGCGAATGTCCCTTTGACCGTTTTCTTGTTGAAGTTGAAGTCATCGTGTTTTTCTTGTAGTTGTTATAGTTCTCTACACTATCGTTTCAGCCATTCATTCTTAGCTGTTCTTATCTTAGCTCTAATAACTTTCTGCATTTTTTTCATAGTTGTCTCCATTCGCTTGGTTTTTGTACCGTCTTCGTTGCCAGTATCTCATCCGTCATTCAGTTATGCTTTTGAGTTTTCTGCTTATATCCCAATTCTGCTTCCGCAACATTGGCCGTGGCATCCTCCATTACTCCCCATACGTCATCCACATTAATATCTTTCGCAACTTTGTCTATTGTTTCTTCGTCGGTTCGTCGGTCATGATTTTCATTTTGATTACTGCCATTAGGAGAAAGATGAAAGGATGAAAGATCAGCGGATACCTGAAAGATATCGTATGGCAAAATAAAATGAAGAGTACAAAAAGACAAGTTGAGGAATTACAAAACATGCGTAAGATCTATTTTAGCGTACGCCATTGAAACCAGAGCTGAAACATCAACAACAAGTAGAATAATGAGAACGATTAAAATGAAAATACTATGAACTATCAAGGGAACCCTTAGGGATAAAATAAGAAGGCAGGATATCAGCGAACTAGAAATACAAGGATGTGATAAGATGGGATAGAACACGCAAGAAGTACTGGAGAGACCATGTGGAAAGGCTGCCAGATGAAAGATGGGCAAAGTGGGCCATGTTGCAAAAACCAAACTCGCGAAGACCGGTAGGCAGACCACCCAGAGCGTAGTTAGCGTCACAGGAAGAGCTCCGAAGGGGGACTAAACAGGAACAGGTCCTATTAAAAGAAGAAGAAGAAGAAAAAGCCATTTCTATTTGCACTTGTGTACTGTCAGTCTCGACCATCAATCAGTATAGCTCTATCCATTCTAACACATTTGACAAATCATCATATATTGAGCATGATCATGTTTACACTTGCAGTTTGTTTCTTTAGTGGGCGGAGTATAGGTTGCTTTTACTTCAGAGTAAAAATGCTTTTAGTGTCTAAATAGGACTTGATGAGTGTGATAAATAACACTTCAATATGAACTTTTGGCATCTGTGAAAAGATGTTTTGACCATTTGAGGATTCTATCTAACAAGTTTGACTTTACGATAAAGCTGTGGTCAAATCAGTTTTGTAGCAGGGCAAATTCAATCCAGAATTATAGATTTCAACAAGATGGGTCAACTGCTTTACACTGTCTTGGGGTCAATTATTCTATCACACATTTTTTTTATCTCCTGGCTTCCACCATCTCCAGATTTGATGATGTGTTTCTTTTTTCTTGCAAGGAGTGTCTAAAGAGCGTTGGTCATAAGATACGGTTAGTGCTATTCGGAAAGAAATGCCGCAGATCAATGCAGAGACGAAATTACATAGGAACGGAAGATTTATCAGGAAAGATAAGTAAACTTTAAAAAGATTTTATTTTGATTTACTAAATTGATAAACCAACCATTTGGTCATTTAGTTTTAACTGTTATTTGGTTTTTAAATTCTAATTTTTCACCAAGTGTTTTGATTCTACCTCTGAAACAATATCTCGGTAAAGGCGTTTATCAAAGAAATTAAACGTTAAATTGCATTTTCCGCATAAAACAATTAGGTAAAGACAGCTTTTTAGTAGTCATGCGGAATATAATAATTGCGACCTTGTTCAAAACAAAGGCACCTACGTAAGGCCCGAACAAGCGTGCTGTAAAGTTTTTTAATTTTCCTCTCAAACAACTTTGCACTTTCAAGTTTCCGGTAGATGGGAGTTGTTGCGGCCAATTGCGAGTGCCGCGGCAGATAATATAGAAATTAGGGTTTGCGCGTGTTCTAGTTTAAAAAGTAAACAAGTTTAGTGTACTCAGTTCTTTCTTCGAAACTTTCCGAAGACAATAAATCACATAGAGATGATTGATGTTTTTATAGCACGAAAAAAATGTTATTCTTTACAATGACAGCTGGTGTTATATTTTGTTATACATCAGAGTGTTCTTTTGAGTTGCTTTTTAGTTTTTAGATATGCAGGGTGTCCCAAAATTGAGATACGATCCTCGAGTTGACATTTTCAAATGAGCACCCTATTTTTTTTTTTGAATTTGTGAATTCTACGTAAACTTCTAGGTATTTTCATGTTTTATTTAATAACAAATATCCAGAAAGGCCAATAAACCAGTCAGTAGTTAGTAAAATTGAAAAGAAGTTTTGAGATACGAGTTCTGTAGAAGAGAAATCAAAGAATGGACGTCCTGCGATAAACATAAACAAGACGAAAGACTAAATGTTTTATTATTTGTGGAAGAAAATCCACATATTGGCATACGTCAAAGTGCCCACGACTGTGATATCCCTCGTTTGTCTGTACGTAAGGTTTTACAGATAGAAAAGTGGCAGCCTTATAAAATGCACCTGGTATACGAATTAAATGAAGACCGACGAATTCAATTCTGTGAAACCTTAAAACACATGTGTCATAATTTTCCTGTTCAAGTTAAAAATATTATATTCACAGATGAATCAACTTTCACATTAACGGGACAAGTTAATAGACACAACTGTCGGTATTGGGCAAAAGAGAATCTCAGATAAATGAGAGAACAACACACTGAATATCCTGACTAATACACTTCAAGAAATTTATTTCCCAGCACTAATAATGAAGTGACATACGAAGATAACTTATGGTTACAGCAAGATGGTGCACCACCACATTATGCAATACAAGTTAGACTGTATCTTAACGAAATCGCATTTTCCAACAGATGGATTGGAAGGCGTGGATCATTTGAATCTCTTCTTCTTCTTCTTCTTTCAGCAGCCCTTTTGCATCCACTCCTGGACATAGGCCTCCCCTTGCTGCTTCCAGTCGGATCGGTTCATTTCCATCTGGTGCCATTTTCTTCCCGTTGGGGGGAACGGGATCGAAATCTTTGATTCGAACAGAATCAAAAGCAGCCTTGTTAAAATCTATAAAAGCGAGATGGAGCGGCGTATTGTACTCGTTAGACTTTTCTATAAGAGTCCGTAGCGTTTGAAGATGCTCTACGGTGCTATGTCCCTTGTGAAAACCAGCCTGATCTTCTTCTTCTTCTTCTTTATCCAGCTATCGTAGTCCACTGCTGGACATAAGCCTCCCCTTTACATTTCCAACGTTTACGATCCCGAGCCATACTCATCCACAGCCTGATCACTCGACTGATATTCATCTAGTTTGTGCGTAAGCCTGTTTGTAAGGATCTTGGTAAGGAGATTATAAGGATGGGGCAATAAGCTTATTAGGTGAAAGTTGCTGAGATTTGATTTGTCTCCCTTTTTGTGTAACAAGATGACTTGGGCATTTTGCCATGTTCTTGGAATATTACCGATGTGAAGACATTTGTTCATTAAAATTTTCATGGATTCTATTGTGGTTATGCCTACATTTCACTAGTGATTTTATCTTCACCAGGAGCTCGACCATTTTTTAGTTGGCTTAGGGCTTCCTCAATTTCGGTGGAGTTTATGTCAGGGATTTCTTCTGAGCCGACGTTTATGATCTTACATTGAGTATTAGCGTTCTCTAGTTCCGGTGCAATTGATGAATATAGGTCTTTATAATATTCTTCGATTATATTTACTATCTCGTCACTTTCGTACTTTAATGCGTGCATGTTCATTTTTATCAAGTGATTTCAGCACTCTCATATTTTTATTGTTTTCTATTACGGACTCTATCATGCTGTTGTTGTGATTCCTTATGTATCTCCTTATACTCCTTTTAACTTTTATGTTAAGTTTTCTATAGTTAGATTTACTTCTATGTGTGTTTCTTCTTATATTCATGAGGTCTCTTGTTTCTTTTTTAATCTTACTGCACTTTGGTTTTTCCCCCGAACAGATCTGTTTTGTCTGCATGCTGTTTCTTATTTTTTGTTCCAATTCCTTCAGGTTTATTTCGGCCATCTGGGTAATAGAAGGGAGTTTGCTTTTAATGTTCCTTTGATAGGTTAGGTTAGGTTGTTGAAGCTCCGGAATTGTTAGAAATTTTTTTGATGGATTAGTTTCTTCCTTTCCTTTGAAAGGTTAATTTTGATTTTTGCCCTTACCAGTCTATGATCACTGCCTGTACTGAATCTATTTAATGCTGAAACATCGGTTATTATGTACCTTTTATTCGTTATTATAAAGTCAATTTCGTTTTTGAGTCTGGCCTTCTCCATGTCCATCTTCGGTTAGCTCACCTCTTTCCACCTTCTCTCACCTCTTTCGTTTGGGGCGCCTAGCCTCCAAGATCTCCTGATCTCAATCCTTTAATTTTTTTTTGTGGGGCATCTCAATAATATTGTTTATAAAACTCAACTTGAATCAATTGACAACTTTAAAACTAAAATAAATGCTAATGAATTAGTCAAAAAATCATAAATAGGGTCCAGCGTGAGTAAATTTGGGATACTGCCAGGCAGAAGAAGGGTTTCAGTTTGAACATTTAATTAACTAAATAATTAATATTTTTTATTATTAAACACTATATATTTTTCAACCGTTATTTTCCCGAAAACAGCTGAATATCGAATTAGGATATGCTACATGAAGAATACCCAGAACTTTACGTAGAATCCATAATTGCAACAAAAAATGGGGGTTCTCATTTGATGATCAATTTTAGGACACACTGTATAATAATTTATGTAACCTACATAAATCTGTATCATCCACTGAAATATTATAAAAACTTTTTATTTTGGCCTTTTCTGAAAGCAAAAAATACAATATTCACATCATTAACAAAGCATAAAGGTGACATGACCGACTTTCAGTGGGGTTATATTAAACGTTAAATTTTATATGCGGTGCATTGCAGATTTTTCTCCACTTCACGTGGACTCTATTACTGTGAATTATTTATTCCTTATGCATTCCAACGTCATTAAAATTTTCAGGGCACAAAAGCTTCTGAGAGTTCATTAGAATTTCCCGGTCGTTGCTAGATGTTTTCATTATTCACTGGCGCTCCAGATTAAAGGAGAAGGTAAATGTCTTTGTTTGTTCGGTCTTTCAGTAATTAACTTGCAGTGGTGATCAACTGGCCAATCAAACTTTCATTAAAAACACTGTGAAAACACTAGATTCTCTAGTCCAAGCGTTGGAATATTATGCGATAAAATCCACTCTATTTACGAAAATTCCGCCTTTGTCCATAGTCAATTTAATCAAAATCCTTAGGGGCCATTCAAGGAACGCTCAGTTCCAACAAGAAATTAATTTTCGGAGCCTCTAAACAACGCTTCACTTTTTAGAGCCGTTTATTCGCTGTTTATCAGCCCTTCTTGTAATTAGCTTATCTGCAATTAATCCACTTTGCTCACAGACTTAATTCCAACATCAATGAAAGAGAACTGAATAATGTTTTGGAAAAATGGCCAGTCCGGGCCTAGAAAATCAATAAAAGTTAATTAGCGTTTAATTTGTTTATTACAACAAGGTTTTACAGAATGTTTCAAAATTGTAATATACCATTTACTGCCTTAAAAAGAAATTGAGATTTCTTGTTCTCACATTATAAAATGACTCATAAAAACTCAAACAATCCATTTTTTCCAAAGTTTACCGGTTACCTCATGTTCATCAAAAGTGAATATCCATGATACCATACAAACTGTTTTTGACTTATTTTGGGTAGGTACATTATATCAGAATTCAGATTAAATGTCTTAGATTTAAAAGAGTTAAGAAACCAACCTTAAGGTTCCAATCTTAGGCTCATTGTCAATATCGGGAATTCTTATCTGTAAGGTTTGCAACAGTCGAACTGCTGGTTTTAGTGATTTTAATGTAATCCCAATTATGTATGTGTTTATCCACCACACAACTTGTTTCAGTTTGTTGGATAGGAAATTTAATGAGGATTTCAAAAATGTGTTTAAAACAGTCATTTTCTCACTCCAAGTGGGTTTTACTGGCCATTTTGTCCCTGACTGTTCTTTCAAACCGCTTTTCTGACAGTTTATACTTTGACACCACTTTTCTTCCTGACTTTACCTGATTTTGTAATGTGTTTTATGCCATTAGATAGGAAATTTAATGAGGATTCCAAAAATGTGCTTAAAAACTTGATTTGGTCACTACAATTGGGTTTTACAGCCGATTTTGTCCCTAACTGTCCTTTCAAACCGCTTTTCTGACAGTTTATATTTTGACACCACTTTTCTTCCTGACTTTACCTGATTTTGTAGTGTGTTTTATGCCATTAGATAGGAAATTTAATGAGGATTCCAAAAATGTGCTTAAAAACTTGATTTGGTCACTACAATTGGGTTTTACAGCCGATTTTGTCCCTAACTGTCCTTTCAAACCGCTTTTCTGACAGTTTATACTTTGACACCACTTTTCTTCCTGACTTTACCTGATTTTGTAGTGTGTTTTATGCCATTAGATAGGAAATTTAATGAGGATTCCAAAAATGTGCTTAAAAACTTGATTTGGTTACTACAATTGGGTTTTACAGGCGATTTTGTCCAAGACGGTTTTTTAAACCGTGTTCAAGTTTTAACACAATTTGTAAATTTGTTGTACCAAACCAGTTTTTCCTAAATAACTCAAAAACTGTGAAAGTTACAAAAAAAATGCAGGAGACCAAAAATGTTCCTACTCAACTCGTTAATCCACTACCGTAAATTTGCAGGGCCGTTTTTGCTTCCAGTATACAGAGTGTGCATGAAAATTATGATGATTGAATGTTTTTGATCACCCTGCACGCAGTTTTTTAGATAGATTTTTTTTCTCAATACCACTGGAAAGAGGAGCTCAAAACGGTTTTTTTAAGTGGTTGAACCACCCTGAACTCCCAAAAATAACCAAGTTACAAGGGGTTCAAATTTCAAACCACAATTTCACCGGATTTGAAAATTTGTTGCATCAACCCAGTTTTTCCTAAATAACTAGAAAACTGTGAAAGTTACGAAAAATTTTGAAGGGATCAAAAATGTTCCTAATCAACTTCTTAACTCAGCACCGTAAGTTTGCAAGACCGTTTTTGCTTCCAGTATACAGGGTGTGCATGAAAATTATGGTAGTTGACGGTTTTTGGTCACCCTGTACGCAGTTTTTCAGCTAGAATTTTTTGCTTTACACCACTGGAAAGAGGAGTTCAAGACGGTTAATTTGAGTGGTTCAACTTCCCTGAACTCACAGAAATAACCGAGTTGCAGGGTGTTCAAATTTCAAACCACAACTTCAACTGATTTAAAAATTTGTTGCATCAAACCAGTTTTGGCTAAATAACTCAGAAACGGTGAAAAGTAAGAAAAATTTTAAGGACAGCAAAAATGTTCGTAAAGAACTCCTAAACTAATTTCTGGAAGTATCACAGTCCGTCAGTGCCTCTACTATACAGGGGATGCATGAAAAGTGTAGTAATTCAGATTTATTACTTTTCAAATTAATGACATCCATGACAGGAAAATGATATCTTTCAAGTAAATTTCAATTAGACCTCTAAATTTACTGGTCAAATTGGAATTTTTTTTCTCAATACCACTGGAAAGAGGAGCTCAAACCGGTTTTTTTAAGTGGTTGAACCACCCTGAACTCCTAAAAATAACGAAGTTACAGGGGGTTCAAATTTCAAACCACAATTTCACCGGATTTGAAAATTTGTTGCATCAACCCAGTTTTTCCTAAATAACTAGAAAACTGTGAAAGTTACGAAAAATTTTGAAGGGATCAAAAATGTTCCTAATCAACTTCTTAACTCAGCACCGTAAGTTTGCAAGACCGTTTTTGCTTCCAGTATACAGGGTGTGCATGAAAATTATGGTAGTTGACTGTTTTTGGTCACCCTGTACGCAGTTTTTCAGCTGGAAATTTTTGCTTTACACCACTGGAAAGAGGAGTTCAAGACGATTAATTTGAGTGGTTCAACCTGCCTGAACTCACAAAAATACCCGAGTTACAGGGTGTTCAAATTTCAAACCACAACATCAACTGATTTGAAAATTTGTTGCATCAAACCAGTTTTGGCTAAATAACTCAGAAACGGTGAAAATTACGAGAAATTTTTAAGGGACCAAAAATGTTCCTATTTAACTACTTAACTCAGCACCGTAAGTTTGCAGGACCGTTTTTGCCTCCAGTATACAAGGTGAGCATGAAAATTATGGTAGTTGACGGTTTTTGGTCACCCTGTACGCAGTTTTTCAGCTGGAATTTTTTGCTTTACACCACTGGAAAGAGGAGTTCAAGACGATTAATTTGAGTGGTTCAACTTCCCTGAACTCACAGAAATAACCGAGTTGCAGGGTGTTCAAATTTCAAACCACAACTTCAACTGATTTAAAAATTTGTTGCATCAAACCAGTTTTGGCTAAATAACTCAGAAACGGTGAAAATTACGAAACATTTTTAAGGGACCAAAAATGTTCCTAATTAACTACTTAACTCAGCACCGTAAGTTTGCAAGACCGTTTTTGCCTCCAGTATACAAGGTGAGCATAAAAATTATGGTAATTGACGGTTTTTGGTCACCCTGTACGCAGTTTTTCAGCTGGAATTTTTTGCTTTACACCACTGGAAAGAGGAGTTCAAGACGGTTAATTTGAGTGGTTCAACTTCCCTGAACTCACAGAAATAACCGAGTTGCAGGGTGTTCAAATTTCAAACCACAACATCAACTGATTTAAAAATTTGTTGCATCAAACCAGTTTTGGCTAAATAACTCAGAAACGGTGAAAATTACGAAACATTTTTAAGGGACCAAAAATGTTCCTAATTAACTACTTAACTCAGCACCGTAAGTTTGCAGGACCGTTTTTGCCTCCAGTATACAAGGTGAGCATGAAAATTATGGTAGTTGACTGTTTTTGGTCACCCTGTACGCAGTTTTTCAGCTGGAAATTTTTGCTTTACACCACTGGAAAGAGGAGTTCAAGACGATTAATTTGAGTGGTTCAACTTCCCTGAACTCACAGAAATAACCGAGTTGCAGGGTGTTCAAATTTCACACCACAATTTCAACTGATTTAAAAATTTGTTGCATCAAACCAGTTTTGGCTAAATAACTCAGAAACGGAGAAAATTACGAAAGAATTTTAAGGACAGCAAAAATGTTCGTAAAGAACTCCTAAACTAATTTCAATTAGACTCCTAAATTTATTGGTAAAATTGTTGAATTTTCTTACTACGGTACTTACACCAGTAAATGTACTCTACTAACATGACTACAAACTGAATGCTTAGTTTTTCCCATTTATCATCAATAGCTTGATCGATTGGAGTGAAGTTCTTTTGAATTCAATAAATGCACTTTTTCTGTACAAAGTTAGGACTGGTTTAACTAATTTAAAAAACAAAAACATAGATGCCAGTGTGCTGGTTCATGTAGACAATAATTTACAATTATCACAGACAAACACGTTTGCCAACTTGGCAATTCGGTAAAGTTTTCGCGACATTAGGGTTGACTAACAAGCCACACACGGTTAATGAACATAAATCCGTTTGGTGTTCAAGGATTTCACTGGATCTCTGTGGTCAGGAAACTAAATTCGTATACTTGGGACCACAATCATTACCTCCGCTAGATATTTCCTTGTTATAGCTCTACTGAACCGGGCTTTGTTTCCTTAGGTTAACAGAAATTTCGGGGTCACTTACAGTTAGTGTAAGTTTAGTAGTTACTGCAACAAACTATATTTCTAATACATACGTTCTAAAAGCTTAAAGCTGTTCTGAACTGTATATTCATAGATATAAACAAACTTCCAAGCTGATCTTCCGCAAGCTTAAACCAGAAAATTTACATATTCAGGTACCTACCTGCTAAGACTTAATTAAGCTGTAAGTTTGTGTGCATAATTATGGAAGACTTTGAATGCTGTAAAATATTTATTCAACTTCAAAACTGGTTAGTTTAATTAATTAAACATACAAAATTTTACATGCTGGATACAGAATAAACTCCGTCAGTAAAAAGTAGAATTTTTTGTTTATATGCTTTTACGAGAACGTGATGTGGTGTGCTATCTGTTTTGTTCTCGGACTTTAATTCATTTTAACGTCTCTCATGTCGCTGTTTAGATGTTTCCGCACCAAAGATTTCAGGGGAAATTGCCCATTTTTTCGATGAAAAAGGGCTCTTTGGAACGGATTTACGGATAACAGGGGGTCGTTTTGACTTTGCTTTACGATTTAGTGGCAGTTTTAAAATTTTAGCATGATTAAACGTTTTAAAAGGTTTGTTTACTCGTAGGAAAAAAGTGGGAGTAATCAGGGTAATTTGACAACAAAATCTATAACCAAATTTTTGTGACGCACAGTGGGACATTGGGCAATTCTATTGAAGGTTTCTTATAGACAAAAGCATACCAATTATACAGGGTGGTCCAGTTTTAAATGTCAATAATTCACCAATCCATAGCCAATTAAAAAATAAGTTGACATTCATTATGTCATTTTCCTGAAAAGTGCTTCCTAAGGAAAATACAATCTTTCAAATTTCTGTTTAAAAAATCGGTTTTTGTCATAACTGTCAGACCGTTGGAGCAATATTGATCAAATTTGGAACAAGCACTTTATTACACGTTATTACGGTCAAAGACCCAAAACTAACCCAACCCAACTTAAAAATTGGAAACGGAAAATTCACTTAAGAAGTTTAAAAAATATTATTGTAGCCAGTTTTCATAATTTCCAGACAAACTAAAAGACTTTAGTTTTGAAAATTGAATTAGAAAAGATAAACATTTCAGAAGCTTAAAAATTGTGTTTGTAACCAGTTTTCATGCAAATCGAGAGACTTTAATACTAAAAATTGACTTGTAGACATAAAAACTACTTTTTCAAGAATTTGTTACTACAAATTCATACATTTAAACCTTAAAAATTGACTTGAACCCCAAAATGTAACTGAACTAATGAAAAGTGACATCAAAAGCTTAAAATTTGCATTTGAAGTAAGTTTTCATAATTTGAAGACAAATTTCAATATTTTAGTCTTGAAAATAGTCTTAGATGCAGGACATTAACATTAGATTCATGAAAATTGTCTTGAAAACGAACTTTTCGTGCTTTTTACTTTGCTTTTCATTTTCTTCGAATTCTGGACTATTTTTAGTGCTTCAAAACTGCTTTCAGCTTGGAAAATCGAGTTTCAAGACTATCTTCACCAAGTTATTGACAGCAAACTTAACAAACAATTTTTACATTCTTCATAGACTTAAAATGGCATTCCAAGCTTTGTCACTATTATATCGACTTCTAGACACCTCAGTGCTAAAAATTCGGGTATTTCTTAATAAACTAGACTGTTTTTAGTGTTTTAAGGCTGTTTTCAGTGCCTCAAATCGAGTTTCAAGACTATCTTTACAAAGTTTTTGACTTATCAGGCCTAAAAGCCAGTTTGTCCACTGACCATAATCTTGAAAATGTTATTTCAAGCTTCTTAACTATTAAATTGACTTCTACACTCATAGGTGCAATAAATTGTAGCACCTCTAAGAAATTCAAACTGTTTTTAGTGCTTTTTAAGACTGAAAAATCGAGTTTAAGACTATTTCCAAAAGTCAAGTTTCTTCAGTAATAAAAGTAAAAAATGTTGGTATCAAATGCTACAATAATAGTCTTGAGAACTAATTTTTAGAAATAAAATGTCCGAAAATTTAATTTACTTCTAGACTTGTTGTCCAGTCCAGAAAACTGAGTTGTACACTAATTAAAGTCTTGAAAATATACTTTTGGACTCTCTTTTGTCCTAGTAAGGTCCGTTCTAGCATTAAAAGTCAACTTTTATACTATTTTTAGTAGTAAAAAATGAGTTTCATCCACAATACAATCTTTGTCTTGATTTCCGGACTTTTTTTAGTTCTTGAATGCCAGTTTCAGACACTCAACCAGGATGGCAGTCTGAAAAAGCGAATCATAAGACCATTCCTAGTAGTAAAAAAGTTTTTAGACTATTCAGTACAAATTTGGACTTTCACAAGTCTTGGATGTTCAGTTTTAAACTATAAAACGATTTTTTAAATTGAAATTTGGAGGACTGTATCTTCCTTAGGAAACGTTTTTCAGAAAAATGACATAATGCAAGTCAACTTATTTTTTGATTAGCTATCAAATGGTGAATTATTGACACTTAAAACTGGACCACCCTGTATAGAAATTTGGACATTTCTGATTACATTTATAATAGTTATTTCCGTAATAATTTTGCTATAACACTAGACTAGTATAGCTTAAGAGATACATTTGACAACGTTTCGAAACAACCGCTGATGTTTGATATTTTCTTCGTTGCAATAGTTTTTTTTAAATAGTCCTTTGCCTACTATTATATAGGGTGTCCTGTAAGCATATGATCAAGAGTACTCTGTGACATTTTTTAGATAAAAAAAAGGTGACGATTTGGCGTAAATATCATTGAGAACAACTGTTTGGTTCCTTTGATATTAACAAGTTCAAAATGCTGCTGAAACAGCCTAGAAGCTTTCAAATGATTTTAGAAAAGCTTCCAAATGCTCTTAAATGGTTTCGAAACAATCTGAGAGGTTCCGTATGCTTCTAGTGCAGTTTAAAATCTTTCAACAACTTCTAGAACCGTCTAAGTTTCCAAATACCACTAAAGCAGCCCAGAACCTTCAATATACTCTTTAAAACCCTTCCAAATGCCCCACAAGTAGTCGAAAAAAAATTCAGGAGCTTAAAAAACACAATAGAAGCCACAGAAGCTTCCAAAACAGTATCTAGAAGCTTCCAAATGCTCCTACAACAGCATAGAAGTTGTCAAAAGCTTTTGGAACAGTCTAAAAGCTTCTAAGATTTCAAAATACTATAGAAACTTCTAAACCTTTCAAAACACTGTCTAGAAGCTTCCAAATGCTTTTCAACTAGTTTAGAAGCTTTCAAAACTGTCTAAAAGCTTCCCTATGATTCTAGAGCAGTTTAAAAGCTTTCAATAACTTCTATAGAACCAACTAAGATTTTCAATTGCCTCTAAAACAGCAAAAGCATTTCAAATGCTTCTGAAGTAGTCTAAAAAAAAATCAAAAGCTTCCAAAAGACTACAGAAACTCCAAAAGCTTTCAAAACAATGTCTAGAAGCTTCCAAATGCTTTTCAACTAATCTAGAAGCTTTCAAACGATTTCAAAACTGTCTAAAAGCTTCCGCATGATTCTAGATCAGTTTAAAAGCTTTCAATAATTTCTAGAACTGTCTAAAATTTATAATTGCTTTTAAAGAAGTCCAGAACTTTTAATATGCTCCCTAAACTGTCCAAAAACCTTCCAAAACACTGTAGAAACTCTAAAAGTTTTCAAAACAATGTCTAGACGCTTCCAAATGCTCCTAAAGCAGCATAGAAGTTTCCAAAAGCCTCTGGAACAGTTTGAAAGCTTCCAAATGCTCTTCAACTAGTCTAGAAGCTTTGAAAAGATTTCAAAACTGTCTAAAAGCTTCCGTATGATTCTATGGCATTTTAAAAGCTTTCAGTAACTTCTAAAACCAACTAAGATATTCAATTGCTTCTAAAACAGCAAAAACATTTCAAATGCTTCTGAAGTAGTCTAAAAAAAATTCAAAAGTTTCCAAAATACTATAGAAACTTCAAAAGATTTCAAAACAGTGTCTAGAAGCTTCCAAATGCTCTTCAACCAGTCTAGAAGTTTTCAAAAGATTTCGAAACAGTCCGCATGATTCTAGAGCAGTTTAAAAGCTTTCAATAATTTCTAGAACTGTCTAAAATTTCTAATTGCTTCTAAAGAAGTCCAGAACCTTTAATATGCTCCTTAAACTGTCCAAAAACCTTCCAAAACACTATAGAAACTGCAAAAGTTTTCAAAACAATGTCTAGACGCTTCCAAATGCTCCTAAAGCAGCATAGAAGTTTCCAAAAGCCTCTGGAACAGTTTGAAAGCTTCCAAATGCTCTTCAACTAGTCTAGAAGCTTTGAAAAGATTTCAAAACTGTCTAAAAGCTTCCGTATGATTCTATGGCAGTTTAAAAGCTTTCAATAACTTCTAGAACCAACTAAGATATTCAATTGCTTCTAAAACAGCAAAAACCTATGANGACATAACCANTNTACGCTCAAAANTTANCNTGNTCNNNTCNATTGTNCGGANTCTATTTTGAGTNTNNCAGGGACTNNANCTNCTA